>JARHVA010004864.1:912500-1110000 GCA_037957365.1 Torreya grandis
CAAAAATTATGCATACAAATAAATCGAAAGTTGTTCATGTATAGCCTTTATAAACATATAATTAATAATCAAATATGGTGTGGCATTTAAATATTTTTCCATTTCTATTTTTTAATTGATATTTATGTCTTTATAATATTCTCACAAATATGGCAATGTGTGTTTCTAAAGTGCATCAAATAATTATTAAACTTACAAAAAATATTATCCATATACTAAAAAAAAAAAAAATCTCATAATTAAAAATCATTTCTTTCCTTAATATGGACACTAATACCAATCATATGTTTATTGAAAATGTCAGAAAGCCATTGGTATGACCACATCATAAATCCTAAGGATGTTTTGTAGGATATATTGGCTCACTAATAAACATGTGGAATACATGGAAGGGAAAGTAGTCAATACATTTAATAAATTGAACAAATACCCTTTGACATAGCCACATGTGTTGTACTAGTAAGTTTGTTCAACAAATATTTATTTATTATATCTGATGTCATTTTTTTGTGTTACATGTTAATGTGTATGCAAGGATACATAAGTTCATTTGATGTGTTATTAACCCAAACTAGTACTTGAATTAATAATATGTAAAAAAATATAATCTATATATGATCTCTTCATTTATGAGAAGAATTTTGACAATTCCTTTTACTTATTCAATGGGATAAAAAGGTTTAATCTTTTAATGACTAGTGGGGATGCATTGCCCCATTGGTGACTAGGTGGAAGCAAAGAAAACTAGATAGGTCATTAAATAGGTGGAAGATACTAAAGGAAAATACATTACTAATGTTAATTAATGACATTTACTATGATTTTATGTTCATATAAAAGGTACAATTATTTTTTGTTTGGGTTTTCCCAAAACACAACATTTATTTTTATTATCAAGTGTTATAGTGAAGGGATATATATATCTTTTGCCTTTATGAACATATAAAGGTATTTGGCATGCAAGCATTGTGAGGTGGCTTAAGCTCACATAATTTTATTTATATAAATGCAAAGAGAATAGTTTTTCTATATAAGTATTACTACTAACATTGATACCAAAAAAAAATTGCAATAAGGTTTAGGATGGAAAATGTTTGTAAATGGTTGTCTCAATACTTTATTTTGGAAAGTGGTGGTTTGCAAAGGTGAGAGGCATAAAATAAGAAAAATTTATGGTTATGAATTGGTTGTAGGTTTGAAATTTTTGTGTAGAGGAATATATGTTAATGATTGCATATTTTTATCCCTATAAGTTAGCATTAGATCAAGGTAGGTTCTATTATTTCAATAAAAACAATAATTGGATATGTTTTCATTGTTTTTATAGTGTCATGATACTTTTCCTATTTTAACATATTGTTTATCAATGAAGCCATTTTTTTATAATGATCCCAATTTGTGCATACATACTAATAATAACAAATCATAAGATCAAGGAAGTATAGACACAATTAAATATAATTCTCAAAGCTAACTTACTTCCTAACCATATGATAATGGTTTCCAAAAGATAAAATGCTATGAATATGTTGGTTTGAAAAATTATTCATTGTAAAAAAAAACTAAGAAAACAAAATAGTGTAAAAAAAAAAAAGATATTATTTTAATCTCAAGGAATAAAAAAAGGGGCATGGAAAACATATCCCCTAAAAATAATACTCAAATTTACTTGACCATAATTGATGTTAATCCATATGACCAATAGGAGACCTAGGGCTTCATAATATCTTTGGCATCAAGTAGTAATCTATTTTAATATAATTTAAAAAAAAAAAAACCAATGATCACATGTCATTAAAGAACATAATATTATAAAAAATAATGGAAACACAACTAGTTATTTGAATTATTCAAATGACATATAAGTGTTTATATTTTCAACCTTGATCAAATCCTAGTGTTGATTGGAATATTTCCATGTAGTTGGCCAATAAACATATTCTTAATAAGATAAAATAGATGTAGACATTTTCTAGTTCTAAATCGTCAATCAATCTTGTTTTTAACATAATATTAAATTTTCTATCATATATGACTAGCCTACATATATATTGGTTTTTAAAAATAAAATAAAATTATGCTATTCAACCAATTTATATTCACTACTCACACCTTATTTATCAATGTAATACTGAAGCTTTGCCAAGATTATTTTTCATCTTATCATGAATAAACCTTTCAATATCAGGATCCAACACACCACCATAGCTAACATCTAGAAGACGACTCAAACTTCAACACAAAATTATGTTCTACTCCATCATTCAAAAAACCATTATTTGATCCTTAAATGTCTTTCTTTTGCACAACATGGTGTAGGTGAACTATTTGATCAGAATCATAGGTACCCACTAATGCAAGATCCATTTCATAGCCTTTATCAAAGTAATAGTCATTAAAAAAGTGCCACTCCACCTTATATTTACATCGGTGGATAATTTTTCAGTCTAGGTAGGGGCTATACCTTTGAAATACTTTTGAATATATCAAAAAGTTTTAGGAGGTCTTCATCATCCATGTCATAAATTTTTTATCCTATCAACTTGTGGAAGATTCGACATGTAGTCATTTGGAGGCGAGTTAAACTCAAATATATGTCTCCATATGAATTTGGAGAGTTTTTTTCTAACACTAATGTTAATTTTCTTACATCAATATGTTTGTTTATGTCATACAATTTTGTAATTCTTGTCAAAATCATGTTTTAACATGGAGAATTAGATAAGGTTTTTTTAATATAGTTTTATGTTGTTTGACGGATTGGAATCATTATATTTTTTAAAATAGATATATGTGAATGGTTTATATCCCCTCTTAGGGTTTATATAAAAAATGTTTATCGGTTTAAAACATTGTCCTTTTTTGACATCTCAATTTGCATATAATCAAATTTACTTGATGTTAAAATTTGACATGGCATGATTGGCATGTGCCTTATTGACAAAGGTGTACTAACATGGATGTACTTTCACACTAGTGACCGGGTGGCATATATGGAATGGTGAGTGGTCACTAAATGTAATTGATGTTTTATGTATATTTTACCACACTAGAAAGTGTGTTTTCGTATATTTATCAGTCAAATTTAATGGAATTTTGTTTTATTGAGTTTGATTATAATGCGTATGTAAAGATGGAAAGGTTTATTTTATGTGTTATTAAGCCAAATGTTACAATCCCATATTTTCATTATATTTTGTATTGTTATTACCTTGACACTATGATGCTAGACTAGTTTAGCTACATTTAAATGGATTATTATGATACGGTTGTAGTAGTATTGGCTGTGTACTTATTCTATGATTAATTATGTTATGGACTTATTATTTATGCTATTGATGGTTTTATAATATATATTGAATATTGATTTATGACATAATGCATTTATGCCATTTATTAACTATAGGTTATCTATGAGCTAGGTACGTGGTGGAGGCCATATTCCTGGAATAATGTTTTCTGAGCACATCTATATGACCATCATGTATACTATTATTTGAGTGTCCTTTAGACAATTCAAATTGGTAGTTATATTTTGTTATGTGTTGTTGACTATGGTTCTTATGTTTGTATTGACTGCTATACTTTACCAATTCTATTATGGGTTGTTACCTGTCATTATTGTTAATTGTTTTCTATTATCTATTGTCAGCCACCACCTTTCCCCATACTCATAGATTCATTATTTATTCCTATAGGTTTTTTGAATCATGTATGTTCTCTTTTAGTGCCTATCGACTCATTACTTAAACCTAACTAAACTACCTAAACCTAACCCCTCTTGGGACCCTTGTTACCCCCATGCTACCCTAACCCCCTTTTCACCTAGCATTATTATATAAGGCTAAGTGGCATATTATTTTAAAAATTATATAGTTGTGGTTTAAATTAAACATGGTTTATAGTCTTTGATGCTATTTTATAACACATTAACTTGGGTCAATGGTCTACATGGAAAAACATTAAGCCTTATTTAATAAGGTAAGTGGTAGAGGTTTTAATGAGATTATCTTGGGTTATGTCAATCCTTAATTAATACTATTAATCCATTTTTATATTGTCATAAGCGTGATTACTTAGTGATCCTTCCAGACTCACCATTAATGGAAAAGTTACCAGGATTGCCTTGAGATACGTTGAGCTTCTATCTCCTCCTAGAATTCAATGTGAGTTAATGGGGTTATAAGAAATTGAATAGAAATGTAGAGACCATATCCTATCCTAAAACATATATTTTTTTATTTAATTAATGTTTGTCTGTGAATATAACTTAGGTATACTTTATCCTATTAGATATCCTTTACTAAATGGGCAAGCATATTACCATATAGGTTAGGCATTCCTTTGCCAAACAAGCAAGCATCTAACCATACAAGTTAGGAATTCCTTTGCCAAACAAGAAAACATCTAACCATATAGGTTAGGCATCGTACATATGAGTAGATTATGCTTTGGCTAGAGACTTGACTCATCATGATCAACCAGATTCTGAGTCATTCACTATTCACTTCTCATCTCTACTAGATAAGCACCGAGGTCATCATGATAGGAGTATAAAACATATACAAAATAGTTGTATTTTACCTCAGGAACTACGATGATCTAATTGGGATCCTTCTGAGTATAACATAGAGTTCTTATATTTTCTTTGTTTATCTAAACTAGGGTCTTATTATAATGATCTTGCCTTTTTATTTAACTTTAATCTTATTTAGCACACAACCCCAACCCCATCCTAAACACTTGCATATTGAAAGCATCATTCACTTCCTAGACTACCTACATACTTTCAAATAAGATCAAGGTGTAGTATGCATGTAGTTCTATTTTCTATTCTAAGTTTCATGTGAATTATAGGTTTGAGTATGTAGCCCTTTCTAGGGCCCAGTTCCCCAGATAGTTCTTTTGTGATTGCTACCCAAATGGGAGCATAAAAATATCAATTTAAGTGACTGAATACTTGTTTAACTAAACAATCCCTTAATCTTAACAAGAATTAGAAATGAACATTTGTAAGCTACATCCCCCCTTTTCTACTTTTTGTTTACATCAATAATGTTTTTGATCCTTGCTTTAGTCAACTTAATCCATAAAATTTTTGTTGTCAAATTTTTATTATCTGAGAGCCATATAGATGGTGGTTTCTTGATAATAACTGGTTTAACGCTTTCAATCCTCATTTTTATTGTTTCTTTTTGGTGGTACTGAGTTTTGATTAAAAAATGTAATTTATCCATTTTTGTTTCATAAGTTCACAAGTCAGAATGGTTTAAGGTATCCAAAGTCATTTTCTTATCTTAATTAGTGTTGTTGACCAATAAAGATTATCCCACCCTTTGGTCTTAATAACATGACATGGCCCTTAATTCTCCCTGATGATTTATAGGGATGATACCCAAACATTATTTTTACAGCTATGTTAGGCTATGGATGTAGTAGCTCAAGTGTGACAATATTACCCATAAACATGAGCCAGAGGCACCACTTAATACCAAACATTGCGTAGTTTTGTTTAACCTTAATTATTGGTCTAAGTTGACATTTAAAAGTAAAAAATACTTGAAATAAATTAATGTATTATATTTCAAAAGCAAATTCTTGAGTAGGAAGGTAGAAAACAAATAGGTAACATGATCTTCTAGTTTAATCCTTATGTCAATTTTCAAAAATGATATTTTGGACAATTACATCTTTAGTCTACCTAGGTAAACTTTTCTAGAAAATAACTTATACACATGGGGTTTAAAAATACTATTTTGAACTTTAATTTAATGGTAAATAAATCCTTTATACGCTTGAAAAGAGGGTTATAAAATTGAGGGTTCAATCCTAAAATGAAGAATATTTATTTTCATACTATTCTTAATGATAATAAAATTCATCATCAAAGCTCAACAACAATCAAAGTAAGGGTCCACTCAAAATATTGTTTTATGACAACTTAGATTAATTTATGGTAATTTCATGTATCTAATCAATATTCTCTCAATATAATTTTACGCATGTAACTTTATAGAGTAGATCAAATGTATTTTATAAATTTATAACTAGGTACATAGAAAACAAAATTCATTTATTTAATGCTATATTCTACTCTTTTCATCGAACTAAGTATAAAGATCATGTTAATATTTGTAAATAGATACATAATGTAAAATTATATATATAAACTAATATTAAATGAATTCATATTGTTATATGTTATGTCTCTCGAATATCTAATTATTTTATTACATTATTGTTTGCTATAAAATCATTTACTTTCCCTAACAACAAGTAGCAGTATCATTTTATTTCTAGTAATGAAAAAATCATTCTATTTTAGTTTTATAAAAATAAATACATTATATTTTCCTTAAAATTTAAACAAAATATTATATTTATCTTAAAATTTAAATAAAATATTATGTGGTTCCACTTGAATTGAACATAGATAAGATAAATGTATGGTGGTGGTGTTGATCTTGCACTAAGTTAAAGAAGAAAAAGGAATAGAAATTGATATGGAAACAACGTTAATGTCATTAGGCAACAAGGCTAGTCAAGGATTGCATGGAGGTAAAGGAAGAAGGTGTGGATCTTCTTTCTTTGCTTCTCTTCAACTTCAGCATTGACCTGCCTCCTTCTTTTCGTTGATCTTCCCTTCTCTAAAGTGTTGATCAATCTATTGCATTTTCTCTATTTTTTTTTTCAAAGTGTCAATCCTTCAAGTATTTATAAACTTATTTCACACATAAATCTCTCCCACTTTGTGCTATTACTCTTGTCATTTGGATTTTAACTACCAACGCTAAGGGGTCAACGAGGTAGGTGATGTGGCAGTTCTTTTACATTGCATGAGTTAAGTGGGTGATTACTAGGGGAGGTGGAGTGTTTTATTCCAAACTAAAAGAAAGATATTTTTATAGCTGAAAGTTTTTTATTTCCCCCCCTAAGTTAGGTGGTAGAGAACCAATTATTATGCCTTATCATAGGCATATGTGGCAGATTCGGTATGTAGGGAGAAGGTGGTATGTTAGGGTAGTTTAAGTTAGATTAGTCTTAAATTAACATTTTCTAGGTTTAAATTAAAAATAATTAAAAATATTAAATTATTTCCAATATATAGTTTATTTGAAAATTTTAAAATTAAAATAATTAAATAAAAGAAATGTTCCTTTTTATTAATTAAAATAATTTTTGATGATTTCTAATAATATCAAATTTGATAATATTCTCTTCTAATATTAAATTCATTCATTAATTATATTTTTGAAGAGAGTAATGGAAAAGAATAAACATTCATCTCATTAAATTTGCCCTCATTCACAATTTTAAATTATGACAACATTGCATATATTTCTACGTAAAGAAAATAACTATACTAATTTTAATGATTTGATTTCCTAACTTTAGAAATTTGAAAATGAAATTAAATCGTACCTTACTTTCTTGAAAAATCCTGTCGATGACCTGATAGCTCTTTGAAATAAACACAAAATATAAGTTAATTGAAAAATTAGTTCACCCTAACACAAAATACTAAATGATGTCTAAATCAACTTAAGTATAATCACGAGTTTCCATAGTGAGGGAAGAGAGGTCGTGACAAGAAAGGAAAGGGGAAGGTGGATGGTAGACAAAATGTTAGGAAGATGGATAAATTTGGATGAAAACAGTAAAATTATTTGTCTAGTTTTAATGGTGAACTAGTTAGTCTTGGAAGCACATGATGACCTTAGGCAAGTCATAGAGATTTCATATTTTCTAGAATTTCTCTGTGTATTTTCAAGTAAGTATGTACCTAAGTTTTTTGGTTTGATTTATCTTACTAGATTGTTATAATGATAAAATTTAGAGGCTATACATGTAGCCAGAAGTCCCTAGACTTCCAGGTGCATGCAACGACCTATTATAATGATATAATGATACATTTATCGCATATAAACTTGAAATAAATATTATGTATATTTATATCATTGAAATCTGTTCATTATGCAGTCATGACATTATGAGTTATGGACTGGGATGAGTTTGTGTATGTTGTCTAGTTTGAATGTTATTCTGATGCTATTGTTTTACTAGTTTGGACTAGGTTCTCATATATCTTAGGTATCATGGCTATGTTTTTCTATATCGTTAAAATGTGTGGTTAGTAGACCCTGTGTGTATAATTATTTTCAATTGTGTATAGTTTTCTTTAAAAATTTGTGTTTAAAAAAGGAATAGTTTATTGGGTTTTTGGATATGTATATATGCATGAGTGTCTGGGTTTTATTCAAACTGGGGTTATTTTCTTATGGATAAGATTAAACCCGTTGGCATGTATATATGTGGGATTTAAGGAATTAATTGTGTGTTGTGGATGACTGCATTTTATTGGTTTTGTCTTTATTGGGCAACTATGTTCTTGAAGGAGAAATATAGGGTCGTGTTGTTTCTGAATCTGTGGCATAAACCATTTTGGGTTCTATGATTTAATGATGGATGGGTACTTCTTGTGTTGTGATTATTATTTATTTATATAAAACCTTGTGATTTATTTTTTTAGGATTTCTGGGCATGATTATTATTTGAGTCTAGTTATACTATTATTGTATTTTAGTTGAATGGTATCTTAATCATTATGATTCTTTTATATCATTATCTTGTTAAGTAGATCATTCCATTGCAAAATGTCATAATCCCAGTATAGGTAGGTCATGACTTAGATTCTATGGCCTCTGGGTTATCTAATTTTCAAACTATTGTGAAGTTGATATTCGAACCTTACTTCTTAGACTATTTCAAACTATTGTGTCATGGGGTTTCATCACTGAATTGTTTAAGTTCTTACACACACACACACACACACACACACACACACACACACACACACACACACACACACACACACACACACACACACACACACACACAAGTATATATCTATATATATTTATATATACAATATATATTAAATAAGTGACTATGCTTCCTTTATGAGTTATGGGTTGTTCATTTTCAAACTATGTTGATTTATGTTTGGGCCTAGGTTCTTCCATAATCTTAGACCTTTTTGCATTTATTTTGGAGATTCCTTAATAGTATTATATCATTAATTTTTCCTTATCGTTCTAGTCAGGGTTTTGTTTATATACATATGTGTGTGTGTGCGTGTGCATGCATACATATATATACATATGTATCTCTGTTTAAAATGTTTGGCTATGTTTAAGTTGATTGTGCTTAGATTCTTATTTAACTATTTAGTTCACTAAATATATATACATCTATATGGATATATATCTATATCTAGTTATATTATGTGACCATGTGTTATATTAAATGGAATCTTGGGTTTCATCGGTCAAGTATTGACCATGTTAGGTTGACTCATTGTTGATATTCATTTCATAATTCTATCCTTATGATCTTATTGACTATGATGAACTTAAAATATTTCACTATGTTGTGTGTTGAGGTTATTATCGATTGTGATTGTTAATACTTTGACTTGGACATTTTTAAGTTGGCTAGGTCAAATTTTGATATGTGATATGAAAGTCATATTTTATTATTTTTTTCATGATTAAATTAATTCATATTAGTTAATTATGTGAGTGATGTCTTTTTTGTATTATTATTTTTAGCTAGAAAGTATGTAATTTCATTCCTAGACTAGACCAGTATAGTTACAAGTATATATTATGGGTTTGGATGTTTAAAGACTGATAAATAAATTGGATAAGGTCCAAGTAGGATGAACATAAAATATATATAATAGATTAATATTAATCCATTATATATCATTCGATAATCTAAGTTAACCATCCTCATCCTTAATCTATACTTTGATGATTTGATTAAAGCCATCTCACCTTAGAATGAATATAATTTGTTATGTGTGTCTTTGTTTGTCATGTATATGTCTGAAGATCGATGTGCTCAAAATTTAGTACCTATTACGAGTTATCACAACCACCAACCTGCTGATGGTTTGGGTGGTAAAGGCCACTGATGGGGGGCTCATAGGGCTGGTGGGGTGGGCTTGTCTTGATCATCTAGTTCATTTTTTATTTTTGTTTTGATGACTTTATATGGAAGATGGTAACCAATATATTTATTTATTTAATTATATATATATATATATATATATATATATATATAATTTCTAAAATTTATCTGTAATGTTTGTTAGTAGCCAACAATATCACTATGATAATCAAAATCAACATTAATATATATATATATATATATATATATATATATATATATATATATATATATATATATATAATTAATGTTGATGTTGATTATCATAATGATATTGTTGGCTACTAACAAACATTACAGATAAATTTTAGAAATAAATTATTGAGAGGACAAAATAAATATTAGTTGAAGCTGTTATATAGGTACTTTGAATTGTATTGTTTAACCTTATTCCTTATGATCATAGTAAACATGAATTGTTTTATTATGTTATTAACTTATATGATCTAAAAGTGGGTTTAGATAATACTTGTTCATTGATATACTAATTATCATAGTTCTAACATTCTGGTACAAAAATGATTTGGTCCTATTTTGATTTATGTTAAATATAAACACATTTAATTATATTTCTTAAGGAGAATCACTTAGATGTTTTATGGAAAATCTATTTTCTATAAATTGGTTCCATTTATAAGTTAAATAAATATGCATTATGTTATTATGAGTATTAGTGCTTATTTCAATTTGTCATTATATGAAAATATAAACAAGTAGATATTTTTGATATAGTTGTTTTACAATTGTATATTTCAGAATGAATAAGTTTTAAATGTTTTTCCTTACATGGAGGGCATATACATTGATAATCTACATTAGTTACATGAATTTCAAATGAATAAAGTGGTACATCATTTACATTAGCTAGAATATTAGTTAGCTAGATGGTTATTATCATTTATAATTACATAGTTGTGTTGGAGCATCTAACCCTTGCAGTAATGCATAAACTTGATAAGCTATGATATGAGAAAAATGAAATAAATACTTCTTTTTGTCATGCACTTCAGACCTACTAGTTACATGCAAGGTATGTTTCAATTATAAAATATCATTTCTCCAATCTATGTATGAGCATGAAATCTAAAAGTAATTATAGCAAATGGCAAAAGTTAAAACATAATGAATGATCATACATAATGCTTTCCTTATTTAATTAATTAAATTAACACATTCTATGAAAATATAATAAATCCCAAAAATGATAATTAGTTATCATATCACCTTAAATGGTGCAAAAGTTATACTTATGCTTCCCGTCCATGAGTTGGACTTGCTAGATGAGTTGCCTAGGGTACGAACATAAAGTTTTATAATAGTTCCTTGAGTAAAACCTTTTATTTTGGTTCTACTCATCTTTAAAATTGAATGAACCTACTTGGTTGGTTTCCTCGGCTACCAATAGTGAGATTTATAAGAGTTCTTTATGAGGAATCTTTTGTTTGGATTCCACTCATCTTGACACTTAAATGAAGTCTGTTGCTTATGTTGCTTAAATTTTGCTTATTATTTATACTTGGATTGAAATAAATTCTTAACATCTTAATGTTATAAACTATTTATTTATGAAACAATGTATGAAATGAAAAAGTGTTCTTTCTTGGATGGATATCTTATTGTATTTTTAGATGCATAAATTATTATTTTATATATATAAAGCACATATTTAGTTACTTTTAGGCCTTAAAATTTTATATAACATTGGCTATGCCAATTTAAATAGTTGAATATACTATAGAATGGCATTGTTGTTGTATAAACATCCTTGTTTGATATGAATGATGTAAAAATACGGGCAATGCCGTTAAAGGCTATAAGGTGTGGTGAACTGGATGGTAGCACTAAAGAATATTTTACTAAATAGGTTTTCTCTTATGCTTTTATATAATTGTTGATTGAATAAATTATAATATGTAAGTGTGGAATTAATTTTGGTTGCTGATTTTTGAGTGCTTGTCTAAATTATATAACATGTATCTTGATTTGAACACATGAATAACCTAAATGATAACTTAAGGAATTTAAGGCTACCCTTCTCTATTAAATCAATCCTTTAACTTAACCATCCTTGAATAGGACTAAAAACCTCCAAGGAGAGTGAGGCATTTACCTAGGGTTAAGGACCTATAAATAGTCCTATGAGGAAGTATGAGTTCTACTTATGGTACTCAAAACTTATCAGTATATGTGTACACTGATACACCCTAAATTTCATAATCCTTATAAATAACAACCAACTTCACCATAGTACCTTTTGTATGTGTTTGCCTCTAAAAAATTGCCTTGATTCCCCTCCTTTAGTTTTAGTCACGTTAGTGCATAGTACGCCAAATATTCAATTGAATTAATAAGTGGGTATAACATGTATCCAAAGTGTACTCTGATATACAATTATAATTTTTTTTGGGGTTGTTTCCTTTGGAATCAGAGTAGTGTTCTACTCTAGGGATCTCTAGGAATGAGTGTTTTACTTTAAATAAATGCAATCTTCTAAGTTATCACTTTTAATTTCTGAAGATGTTTAGAATGTGATCAATCAGAGGAAACATCCATGGGAATCCTTTGAATTTCAACACTACTAAGGGTATGGGGTTGATGATGCCATATTCCCATTTTCAATTTGGACTGCCAGTAAATAATGTAGATAGTAATACTGAGGCACCCCTTGCTCAAATAGTTGTTGTGATTCCAACAGATAAGTATGAGGAAGTCCTCAATGGGATCTTAATAACCCTTAACATCTTACAAGGGAAGACTGATAATCAAGAAAAAATATTAAATAATATTGAAGGGATAACATAAGAAGAAGTACCTAGATTGGAAATGGGACAAGTGAAAGGACTTATAATTCAAGAATTGCCTTTGATAACCATTGAACCAAACATTAAGGAGATGGAGAAGCTCCATATGCCTACCTTTTCAAGTGAAGAATCAAGTGATGTAGCTGATGCTTGGTTGGTGCACTTATAGAATTACTTCAATTTACATAATATTCCTTCCAATGTAAATGCTAGAATGGCAGCCTATTTGCTAATAGGATCTATGACATTATGGTGGAACCATATTTGTCCCATTGAAGGGTATCGGCCTTTAAATCTATCTTAGACTATTTTTGAGACTCAATTTCACAAGAGGTACTTGAATGCAACTATAAGGAGAAAAAAATCACTAATTTTTATCTTTTAAAATAAGATGACATGTCTCTTGAAAAATATGACAATAAATTATTAGACTTCCTGCATCATGTGAACTATATGCATGATGAGGAAAAAAAGATTACAAAGTTCAAACTTGGGATTTAGGAGATTTTGATGCATGAAGTTAACATGACAAACCCAAAAACTTTGGATGTAGCCATAGAAGTAGCATACAGGGCTGAAGAGAAATAAAATTCTCATAAAAAGGCAAGACAAGAATTCAAGTCTAATAGGTAGTAGTCTAAGGCCATGAACCTTTCTCTTGTGAAAAAGAATTTTAGAAAATCTAATTCTAATCATAGATTTTTAGGAGGTAGTTATAATTATAGAAAATTTTCAAATCAAAATCAAAATTTGAAATCCCATGGACCTTCTAAATCTTGTTCTTACAAGAAGGAAAAACATTAAAATAACTCACATGTACCTGCCATGGGTGCTAATAATGTTCCTATAGCATCTTCTATGCCAATTGTGTGCTGGGAATATGGTGAAAATCACTATAAAAAGGACTATACTAAGCTAAAATTAGGCCAAACAATGAACCATAGGGTGTATGTTGTTCTTGATAATTGTAATTGTAATATGTAGGCCACTCATAGTGAGACTTGAGGTATAATTAATGGTTTTTTTTTAAACTAGTTTGATTGATTATGGTGCAACAAACTATTTTATTTCTCCTTTTGTTGCAAAATAATATAATATTAAACCCATCTTGATAATAGAAGGTTGGGAAGTGGAATTTAGTATCGGCAAGAAAGTGCCTATTCTTGAATGCTTATAACAAGCAAAGTTGGATCTTGGTGTCTTTAAGACCAAGGCAAATATGTTTCTCATGCCTTTAAAGTCATATGATCTCATCCTTAGGATAGATTGGCTATATGAACAACAAAACACTCTTTATTGTGTAGGTAAAAGAGTAGGATGCACCAATGGCCTTAGCCAAATTATAGAATTACAAGGCATGCAAGGGTCGGTGAGACATAAAACACTCTCAGCCCTACAACTAAAAAGTGTTGTTAGGAAAGGTTGCAAGTTTTATGTAGTCCAAATGCAAAAAAATTCTAATGAAAAAGAGCTATAACATGTAGATTTTTCCATATTAAATGAGTTTATGGATGTCTTTCCTGAAAAGATGCTCGAATTGCCACCCAAACAAGAATTGGATTTTTCTATTGATATCATACCTAGATCTACCCCTACATCTAGGGTACCTTAATGAATAAATGTGGCTGATTTTCAAGAATAAAAAGTTTAGCTACAAGAAATTTTAGATAGTGGAAGCATATGACCAAGTGTGTCTCCTTGGGGAGCTCTAATAGTATTTATAAAGAAGGATGGTAAGCCAATGCTTTGTATTGATTACCATATGTTGAACAAGATAACAATAAAAAAATGCTATCCTTTTCCAAGAATTGATGATTTGTTTGACCAAATGAAGGGTGTTTTAGTATTTTTCAAGATAGACTTGAGGTTTGGTTACCATCAATTATGCATCACGAAAGAAGACATTTATAAAATTACCTTTAGGTCCTGATATGGACACTATGGATTTACAGTTCTGCCTTTCAACTTAACCAATGCATCAAAAACATTCATGAACCTTATGAACAACATATTTATAGACTACTTGGATAAGTTTGTACTAGTTTTTATTGATGATAGTCTGATTTATTCTAAGGATGAGGCTGAACATGATCAACACCTCCATCTAGTATTGTAAAGACTAAGACAACATAAGCTTTATGGAAAATTATCCAAATATGAATTTTATGAATATAAAATTCATTACTTAAGACACATTATTTAAAAGGAAGACATTTATATTGACCTTGCCAAGATTAAAGCTATCCAAGATTGGTTTGCTCCTTCTAATGTGCATGGAGTACAAAGCTTCATGGGTTTGGCTAGTTACTACTGACACTTTGTTGAGAATTTTTCTATTGTGGCTTACCCCATCACTTCCTTGCAGTGCAAAGGAAAGAAAATCATATGGAATCCTTAGTGTGAGTAAGATTTTGTTAATTAGAAAAGTCTACTTACTACAACTCATATTTTGATCATACCAGACCTAATTGGTAACTTTGAATTTTGGGTTGATGCTTCTAAATAAGGATATGAAGGAATATTTACTCAAGATGGCAAGGTTTAAGCCTATAAGTCATGAAATTTGAAAGAGCATGAAAATAATTATCCTATGCATGATATGGAACTTGATGCCATTGTTCATGCACTTAAGCAATGGAAACACTTTTTATTGGGAAATCCTTTCCAAGTAAAATTTGATCATAGAAGTCTTGAGTATTTATTTTCTCAAGAAGACTTAAATAAATGCTAGTATAGGTGGCTATAATTTTTGATCAATTTTGACATGAATATTTCATATGTCAATGGTAAGGAGAACCCTGTGGCTAATGCACTCAACAAAAGCACATACCTTGTTACCTTGTCAATATTAAAGGGAAATTTTAGAAGTGTTGCTTTAGAGTAGCAACTTATTGATGTATTATACCATGAAGTAAGTGCAAGTTTGGCTGACAAGTCAGTGGAAAAATGATATGCTAATTTTTTTGTTGCAACAGATGGTAGGCATAAAGATAGAATTTGTCCCTAGGATGGGTGATTTAAAAAAAATTGTATTCAATGAAGTGCATAAAGCACATTATTATGCTCATCCAGGTGTTACAAAAATGATGCATGAGTTTAAAAATATTTATTTTTGACCTAAGATGAAGCATGATGTCACTAAATTTGTAGTAAAATGCTTAGAATGTTAGTGGGTTAAGGATGAGCATTACAATCTAGGAGGGATGTTGTACCCTCATGATATTCTTAAGGATAAGTGGGTTTTAATCTCACTTGATTTTATTGTAGGGTTGTAAAAAATCACACAACAAGCATGACACAATACTAGTAGTGATTGATAAAGAAACTAAAATTGGTTACTTTATTGCTTGAAATTTGATAGATGATACATCTATATTTGTAGAATATTTTGTGAAGGAAGTAGTAAGACTCCATAGCATACCTGAGGTGATCATATTAAATAAATACAAACTATTTACTTCAAGGTTTTGGTGCACTTTAACTACAACCTTTGGTACAAATCTAAATTTTAGCTCATCATATCATCCTAAAATAGATGGGTAAACTAAACAGCTCAACTAAGTGGTTGAAGACATGATGTGCCTATATATAATGGATCATTAGATAAAATGGGAGGATTATCTTTATCTGGTTGAGTTTGCATATAATAAATCCTACCATTCAACTATTAAGATGGCTCCATTTGAAGCCTTATATGGATGCAAGTGTAGAACACCTATTGGTTGGGATAACCTAAAAAATAGGGCAGTTAATACTAGAATATGATCGGCAGATAGAAATAATAAGGAAGAATTTAAATGCAACTTTTGATAGATAGAAAATGTTTCTATATCTTAAGAGAATTCTGTGGGAATTTATCATAGGGGATAAAGTTTTTCTATGTGTTAAATCGTGGAAAAATTCTATTAAATTTGGCAAGCCTTCTAAGTTAGCACCATGATTTGTCAGGGATTTTGACATAGTGGAAAAGATCAACCCTATTTATTATTGGTTGGTACTTCCTCATCTTTTAAGGATTTATGATGTTTTTCATGTTATATTATTGAGAAAGTATAGACATGATCTATCTAATTTTTTGGATTGGACTCATTTACAATCCATATAAGAGGAAAATATTCAATTGAAATCAATGAGAATCCTAGACCATCACAATGCTAAGCTGTATAATAGGGACATACATAAGGTTTTGATGCAATATGATCCTATCAACAAAAGAAGTTCCACTTGGGAAGATTCTTATGTTTTTAGACAACATTATGCATGGCTTTTTGATTTAGTCTCCAGGACAGCTCCCTTCCATGAGGGGAGGATGTTATGATCCCATGCTTTTATTATATATTATATTGTTATTACCTTGACACTATGATGCTATACTAATTTAACTATATTTAGATGGATTATTATGGTACTGCTACAAAAATATTGGTTTCATACTTATTATGTGACTAATTATGTTATGGACTTATTATTTATATTATTGATGGTTTTATAATCTATAATGATTATTGATTTATGACATAATGCATTTAAGCCATTTGGTGACTATAAGTTGTCTATGAACTCGGTAGGTGGTGGAGGCCATACTCTCAAAACAATATTTTATGAGCATGTCTATATGACTAACATGTTTACTATTGTTTGATTTTCCTTTAGATAATTTGATTTGGTCATTATATTTCATTATGTGTTTTTGAATATGGTCCTTGTGTTTTTATTGATTGTTGTACTTTACCGATTCTATTATGGGTTGTTACTTGTCATTATTATTCATTATTTTCTATTATCTATTGTCAACCTCCACCTTTTCCTGTACTCATAGCTTCATTATTTATTCCTATAGGTTTTCTGAATCATGTATGTTCTCTTTTAGTCCTTGCTGAATCATTACTTAAACCTAACTAAACTACCTAGACCTAACCCCCCTTGGGACCCTTATTACCCCCATACTACCCTAACCCCCCTTTGACCTAGCATTTTTATCTAAGGCTAATTGGCACATTATTTTAACAACTACATAGTTATGGTTCAAATTAAACATGGTTTAAAATTATTAATTGTATTTTATAACACATCAAATTGGGTCGATGGGCTATATGGAAAAGTACTAAGCCTTATTTAATAAGGCAGGTGGTGGAGGTTTTCATGAGCTCATCTTTTGTTATGTTAATCCTTAATTAATATTGATAATATATTTTTCTATTGGTGAAGGTGTGATTACTTAGTGAGCCTTCCAAACTCAACATTAATGGGAAATTTGGTGGGATTGCCTTGGGATACGCCAAACTTCTCTCTTCTCCCAAAATTTAATGCAAGTTGATGAGGGTATGGGAAAAAAAATGGAAAGGAATGGGGAAGGTGGATGATAGACAAAATGTTAGGAAGATGGATAAATTTGAATGAAAACAATAAAATTATTCATCTAGTTTTAATGGTGAGCTAGTTAGTCTGGGAAGCACACAACAACCTTGGGGGAGTCTTAGAGATTTCATCTTTTCTAGAATTTCTATGCGTAGTTTCAAGTAAGTCTGTATTTGAGTTTTGTATTTTGATTTATTTTATTGGGTTGTTATAATGATAAAATTTAAAGGCTATACATGTAACCAAAAGTCCCCAAATTTCTAGGTGCATTTATAGACCTATTATAACAATATAATGATATGTTTATCACATATAAAATTGTGTGTGTGTGTGTGTGTGTGTGTGTGTGTGTGTGTGTGTGTAATTGAAATCCTTTAATTATTCATTCATGACATTATGAGTTTTGGATTGGGATGAGTCTTTGTATGTTGTCTGGTTTGAATGTTATACTCATGCCATCGCTTTACTATTTTGGACTGAGTTATCATATATCTCATGTATCATAGCTATGTTTTTTTATCATGGAATAATGTAAAGTTGACAGACCCTGTGTGTATAATTATTTTCAACTGTGTGTTTTTTCTTTTAAATATTTTATTTTATAAAGGAAGAGTTTATTCATTTTTGGGATATGTATATATGCATGAGTGTCTGGGTTTTATTAAAATTAGGGGTGTTATATTATGGACAAGATGAAACCCATTGGAATGTATCTATGTGGGATTTAAGGAATCAATTATGTGCTGTAGATGACTACAATTTATTGGTTTTGTCTTCATTGGAAAAAAATGTTCTTGAAAGAGAAATATAGGGTTGTGTTGTTTCTGAATCCATGGCATAAACCATTTTGGGTTTTATGATTTAATGATGGATGGGTCCTTCTTATGCTATGATCAGTATTGATTTCTAGAAAACCTTGTTCATTTTTCTTTTGGGATTTCTAGGCATGATTTCTAGGGATTGTAATTTGGAGTTGTAGCTCCATATAGATATAATTGGTTTGTGCCATCAGATAAGTTGAGTTGGTGCTTAGTTAGGGAGTGGGTGCTTCCTTAGAGTTGGTACTCTTAAATTAAGGAGTTGGTGCTTCCTTAGAGTTGGTGCTATTAAACTAGGGGATTGATGTCTCCTTAGGGTCAATTCCCTTAAATGTGTAACCAGTTAGGTTTTGACTATGAGGATGGATTAGAATAGTAGATTCTAGTATCTATTCTGACCAGTTTTTCCCATATTGGGATTTCCATGTATACATATGGTGTCATTTAAATTTTTGGGTGTGTGATCTCTGTATATTTGTTTTAATCTACATATACTTTCTAGTTTGTTTTTTAAAAGGACTAATTTAGTCAATCTAATGCTTCACCCCACTTTTAGTAGATAGTTGTGTTATAACACCCTAATCATCTTTGTGAATTGCATAATATGTTCCACAATATTTAGTGATGTGTTTCTTTCATGCCTATGCTTCCTTTTGCACTATTGTGTTCAAAATGTACTTAGGAAAAAGAGATAAGAAATTGAGGGCTCAACAAGAGATGAGGGTTATTGAGGAGGTATTTAATTTCATTAATTCTAATTTTATTGTACGTAGTGTGGAAAGTATACTTGCTTGGAAAGAGATAGAAGATGTGTTTCTAGTACTAGTACCTTTAGAGGAACATGATGAATAGGCATTTTTAAAAGAATATATTATAGATGAATAGCATCCTTATGAGCAACCAAGGACATCTTTTAGAGGTAGAGATAACAAAAATCAAGAGGAAGAAGAATGTTGTGAATAAACAAAGATTGATAATGGGAAACCAAAAGGGATTGATAAAGATGTTAAGATCAAGGTTCATAAGTTGTGAGTTTATCCAAGAAACCTTTTCAAATATCTAAGGATTAATATTATCACCAATGTGGCATGGAGGAAAGAATTAAGGTTGAAGTGGTGGATGTGATTCTACATGGAGCATTGAGATATGTGAAAGGTTTGGTATATGTTGGAGTGGCTCACATAAGAGCTGGGGAGGAAGATAATGAATAGTTGGTGGTATTATCAACTCAAAAGAGTGTGGAGGAGGATGAGACTAAAATAATTTGGGGAATAGGTTAAGAGAGGATGAAAGTGGTAGCATTCCAAAGGGAAATGGTTGAATTATTTGGATATATCCTAAAAGTAGAAACAATAGATGTCATAGAGTTGTTTAATGTGGAAATAAGGGTAGAATAATCACCTTCATGCTTCATCCTGTTTGGCTCTCTCCACATCTAGGCTTCTGATTCAAGGTTGCATCCACTATAACCCATTGTTGTCTAGGTCAAGCCCACCCATAGAGAGTGAGACCCTTGAGGCATAGGGTTTGAACTGTTGACTTTAAACTAGCACCAAACACACCCAAGTTATTTCTCTTATTATTATAAAATGGAAGAAATTTGTTAAAGGATATGTAAATTATCATTTTAATTATTACAAAATAGATTGAAAATTCTAAGAAGAGATGTGGAACTACTACAATTTAATCTTGTTTATTTTTATTCAAAGGGAATAGATCTAAAGATGCCATTATTTTATATTATTTATAATTGTATATATATTTGTGTCAGGGAAGGGTGGATAAAGTGATTGATGTGTAAAATCCAAAAAAAAAATAATGTTAAGGTGTCACCCCATCAATCGAATCAGACATGTTGTGAAGTGAAACTCATAAAAATTCAATAATTTACTTGCCTAGATTTTCAAGTTTTTGATAGATCTTTGTAATTAAAATGGGTCCTTAGAAACAATTTATGGAAAATTTGACATCCTATATGAATGGAAATGACATAAAAAGTTCTATGTTTTGTGATGCATATTATAATTTTAAATTTTAGAAGACATCCAAGTTTGTCTCAAAAATTACACAAGTGATGATTACAAAATTCTTAGCGTATGAGTGAGAGAATCCATAATAGTAGACCAAAAACCATAAGAAATGAGGTTGGCAAACATAAGTTAAATAGGCATATTTTTGTGACTAATTTAATCATGCATAAAATGGGGTTCTCTGTATTTATAAAAAAATTATCTCAATTCTCTTTAATCACATAATGCTATCCAAGAGCATTATCATGCAATGTTGTCCAAATGTAAACATTGGCAAAAGGATTCGAGCATACCTATTAAGAAATTAATAAGGAATATGTCCTCATAAACAACCCTCAAATAATTTTTTTAAAAATCCAAGCATAAGTTAATACTTCCAGAGTCCTCTTGTTCCTTCCCTGGATTGCTTCCAACCATAGCCATTCACCTAGCCTCATCATATTTGTGCTTACGCAACTTCCACTGATTAGTTACCATGATGAACCAATAATATTATATCAATATGATACCCTTAGTTTCCCCAATGATTATGCAACTCATGTAAAGGAGAGTTTTAGCCTTCCATGTGGAAGTTTTCAAGTCTTAAGTCAACTATAAGATTCTTAATTTATAATGAAAACTACTTGAGATACCTTTTGCATGGCTCCTAAATGAAGTTAAACCAAGATTACTCTAGACAAAAGTACATAGAGAACACATATTCTAAAATATAGCTATTAAATGCTCCTTGTCACCAAATGTCCACCGTGTGCATCGAGGGTTCTCCTAATCTTACCAAGGCCAACTGATGCTCTACCAACCAAGAGACTTTCCACCCATAATTTTTGGAATGATATTGTAAAATATGCCAAAATATAGGCATGCAAGTGAACTAGAACTTAAACAAAGAAAGTTTCATAAATTTATTAATAAATGTTCTAATATGCAAATGCATGCACAAAAACTCCTAGTTCAAGATTACTAAACTACATAATTATCTTCTACAATAACAACCCAACATTTGAACTTTTGAAGAGATAACCATTCAAGTATTTTCCAAGTATTGAGTGAATAAGCATAATGGGTCCCTGTAATGGAGTCAAAGTTTTGGGATCTTTTCATTTAGTCTATCGTGTATTTTCCTAGTCATGCACCAAAGAGAATAAGAGTTATAATGAGCTAATGTGTTGGCATATCCCATGAGAAAGGTTCCTGTATTCTCACCCCAAGAATGTAGCCAAAGACTAGTTCTTATTGGTTTCATCATGCGATGGTGTATTAATTTAGTTTTTTAAGCTACCGTGTTCGAATAGGGACTTATTTCTAAACTCATACTTAGTTCCATGTCTAACTCTTAACTATCCATTCCCTACTTACTAATCATAGAAAAAGAATATAAGTGCAAACTAAGAATAAAATAGTAATACTTATATTGTATTCATAATTAAATTACATCAACACAAGACCTTTCTCTCATTACATACACAAGTCATATCCATAATTATGATTGATCAAGATTACAATTATCAACCAAAACTAAGTAAAATTAAGGGTATTTTTACACAATTATACCCCAACCATTTAGTAAAAAAATTAATTACATAAAGATGACTCACTAAATACAATTAAAAATAATGAGTCATGAGAAGCTATTACATTAAATTGCTAATGATGTGGGTATAACTACCCCTTTATCATCTCTCTATGTCAGATATTCATTTCCATGCACCTTTCTTCTCATAGACCATTGCTAGATTCATGCTTGACTATTCTTATTTAACATCCAATGGAACTGTTCCCTAATTGTCTCTTCTTTTTATGCCCTTTCCCAAGTCTTTTTATATTATCCAAGTCCTATAATATTGGTTCCTTTGTGTTTCCCTAATCGTCTTCATGAATTGCCTATTCTATGCCATAGTATTTAGTGATGTTTTTCTTCCATGCCTATGCTTCTTTCCATTGTATTGTCTTCAAAAAGTACTTAGGAAAAATAGATAAGAAATTGAGGGCCTAAAAAGAGATGAGGGTTATTGAGGAGGTATTTAATTTCCTTAATTCTAATTTTGTTGTACGTAGTGTGGAAAGTATACCAACTTAGAGGGAAATAAAAGGTGTGTTTTTAGTACCTTTAGAGGAACATGATGAAGAGGTGTTTTCAAAAGAGTATATTACATATGAATAATCTCCTTATGAGAAACCAAGGACATCCTTGAGAGGTAGAGATAATGAAGAGCAAGAGGAAGAAGAATGTTGTGAAAAAATAAAGATTGGTGATGGGAAAACAAAAGGGATTGATGATGGTGTCAAGGTCCACAAGTTGTGAGTTGATCATAAGATCTTTTGAATATATGAGGATTAATATTGTCACCAATGTGGCATGGAGGAAAGAATTAAGGTTGAAGTGGTGGATGTGATTTTACAAGGAGCATTAAAATATGTGCAAGGTTTGGTATATGTGGGAGTGTCTCACATAAGAGTTGTGGAGGAAGATATTGAAAAGTTGATGGTATTATCAGAAACAAGTATGAAAGAGGATGAGACTAGAGTAATTGGGGGAAAAGGTGAAGAGAGGATGGAAGTGGTAGAATTCCAAATGGATGTGGTTGAAATATTTGGAGATATCCTAAAAGTAGAAATAATAAATGTGATAGTTTTATTTGATATTGAAATAACAGTAGCATAACCACCTTGATGGTTCATCCTAATTGGCTCTTTCAACATCTAGTATTCTCATTCAAGATCACATCCACTATAACCCATTCTTATCTCTGTCAAGTCCACTCTTAGTGAGTGAGATCACCTGGACGTAGGGTTTGAACTCCTAACTTCAAACTGGCAAACACTCATCCATATGCCGAGCATACTACCGGCCATGCCCATGTTGTTACTCTTTTTTTAATTAAAAGGAAGCAATATTTTAGAAGATATGTAAATTATCATTCTAATTATTACAATTTAAAGATTGAAAATTCTAAGAAGAGATGTGAAGCTACCACAATTTGATCTCTTTGACTTTTATTCAAAGAAAATGGCTCTAAATCTCTCATTTTTTTATATTATTTATAATTTTATTTAGATTTGTGTGAGAGAAGGGTGGAAAATGTGATTCATATGTAAAATATGAAAATAAATGATGTCGAAGTGTCACCTAATTAAGGGAAAATGATATGTTGTGAAGTGAGACTCATTAAAATCCAATAATTTACTTGCCTAGATTTTCCAATTTTTGATAGATCTTTATACTTAACATGGGTCTTTGGGAATAATTTATAGAAAATTTGATATCCTATATTAATGGAAATGGAAAAGAGAGTTCTAAGTTTTGTGATGCATATAAGAATTACAACTTTTAGAGGACATCCAAGTTTTTCTTTAACATTAAGGCAAGTGATGATTAAGAAATTCTCGGAGTATGAGTGAGAGAATCCATAACATCATACCAAAAACCACAAAAAAGGAGGGAAGCAAGAATAATTTAAATAGGAAATTTCTTGTGACTGATTTAATCATGAATAAAATGGGGTGCTCCATATTTGTCAAAAAAATACTCTCCATGATGTTGAAGAGCATTATCACTCAATGTTGTCCAAATGTAAATGTCGATAAAGGATATCAAATTTAAAATTTGTCTTCCTATCCATTGTAGCATCTTGATAGCTATTATTAGATATGTAAGAATAATAAAGTAAACTAAGTGGTAAAAATTCTAAAAATGAAATAGCTTACACTTATAGTTCACCAATAGTAATAATTGCCATACCATTCATTTCCATCGAAAACATTACTAAATATAACTCAAGTCTTGTTAGAGTGAAGTCATTACTTGGTTGCTATAGCGTTTTCATCCCTCAACTCTTCCTCAAATCAAGCCAGTTTTTCTCCAATCTAATCATAGTCTCATTCAAAAATATAATTCTACATGTAAACTAAGATTGAAAAGGAAAATAGGTACCAATGATATGTCTAATATTTCCATAATTATTGTTTCTTTGCAAAATGATGTAAATAAAAATGATGTGCCTTTTGAATATGATGATGTTCTTGTCTATGATATACCTAATTTTCATGTAAATAGTGGATATTTAAGTTGTAGAGACCATGATAATTTTAATAATAGTTAACCATGTACATCGAGGTCATTAAAACATTTTGAATGATTAAAATTAAAGTTTTAATTTGAAATTAAATTGAGATGAAATATTCAGCATTAAAGTTAGAATTAAGGTCAAATAAATTTCTTTTACAAATTTCAACATTAAATTTAAAATCAAAGTTGAACTAAAGCCATACGAGTTTAAGATAACTTAGGGTTGTTGTTGGAGTTTCGAGGTCAAAAGTGTGTGTAAGACCTACAAAAAAGTTCTCAAAATTTGAAAACCTAATAGTTTTTGGAAATAATTAAAAAAATGAAAATATAAAAAGTGTGGAGTGTAATTTAATGAGCTAACCCCAATTAACCCCATAATGATTTTTTTTGCTTATGTATTCAATACTTTAAACATGGAAAATAAACTCATACATTACTCTCACTTAGAGTTTTTTTATAAAATTGTGCTCCTTTCACTATATAAATACATCTAGATATGTCTTGGATATTTGATCATGATTTTCTTTTGCTATGATCAAACAAGCTTTAGATGTAGATGAGGATTTTGAAAAGATTAGAATTGGAATTGGGAATAATATGGAAGCTTTGATCAATGTGTAAGAGTGCAAGTATGTCTTTGTATTTAAATTTCTAAAATATTGAGTGACTTGAATGTACCTTTATAGCAATCCAAAATGGGGGAAACTTCACATTATGTATCCTAAAAATATAAATCAAAATACAAGGTGGGTTTAAAATTAAAAATTTATCGTTAGAGGGCCTAAGGTTAGGACCATCCCATTGGGTCAAGACCGACTACTATTATTGACCCAACTAGTTTGTCCCATCTTACAAGAAAACATGCAAATGTTGGTGATCTATAATGTCAATGCATATGAATATATGTGTTTTTAGAATTTAAAATATTTTTATAAGTGTTAGATAATAATTTAGAAGAGAAATAGGTCCATACATGTGTTTACGACAATATGAGGTGGTAAAATAGTTTGATTATGAGCCATGTGGACCTACGAAAACCCTACCTAGATCATAGTCGAAATCATGAAGGAAAAATTCATGAAAAATATGGAAGGTGGGAATGACAGAAATAATTATCTACTCTAACAAGTAGTTGAGAGTAGGACTTTCAGGAGCTTATAACTCTTGAATGTCTATTAAGATGTAAAAATTAGGATCATTGAGTGTAATACCACATTAACTACAGTTTGTCAGAATTTGTATGAAAAGTATATATGATAAATGTAGGATGTGTATTTATTAATGATAATTTTCATGGGTGTTTTGTTGTGTAAACACCTAAAAGAGCCTATAAAAAGGGTGCGTTGAGGTTTATTTTTAAGAGATTAGTCAAGAAATCTTAGGGATGTTTTGATGAGTTACAAATTGAAGAGAGAGAATGTGTTAGATTTTGAGGAGGAAAGCAAGATCTATAGCCTTGATTATTGTGTATGTATCTATAGCCCATCAAGTATGTTTTTAATGCTTGGGAAAATTTATGTAATTTAAAAAAAAATTAATATAAGGAAATATTTGTTTTAAAAGTTTTGTTTTATAAGGTAAATTGGATCTATGGTCAAGACATATATTCATTAAGAATGCTGACTATGATTACATGAAAAATTGAGTCAGATATAATTCAATTATATATTAATTAAAATAATCAAATTTTGTATTTTTTAATGAAATCCACAATATTACATATGAAAATATTAGTGTTTTAATTATGCCACACCCTTTTGTCATTGGAAATAATAAACCAAAAAATATTAAAATAAAAAAATAAATTTAATAATATAAATAACATGATGGCCCAAAGTCCACATGGAGGGGCCATTGGGGTTCATTCAAAGACATAACAAAAAGCATTGTTGATGTGACTTTATAAAAACATACTCGCATGTGTATGATTTCTCAACTTTTTTTTCATTCATATTTCTCAATAATGAAACACTTTTATATTAGTTGTTTCTCCTAAGTAGGGTCAAGATACATGCTTTACACTTTATAAATCTATATTTTGGTATGGTTGAGAATTTTCGTAGAGGTAATATTTATTCCCTTCATTAAAACTTCTAGTTCATTAGAATGTATTGTAAACCCTATTTTAATATATAGTTAAATCATTCAAGTTATAAACCAATATTTACTTTGTGGTTTTTCTCTCCCTCTCAAATATTTAATTTATATTATAAAATTCTAATTATGGTATTCTTATGTCATATACTTCAAATGTGATGATTATCTTTATCAATTCTAAGGACAATTACTTTCTATTTTATTTTGAATGCATATTTGTTTTTCCTTTTCTATCTCCAATCCAAAGGATATTCACAATCCATATTATCTCTTGTTTTATCTTGGGCATCTATTTATTGAGATCCAATTTCTTGTAGTTTTTGAAGTAATTTCATGTTAATATTTTGGTTGATGCTAAGAGCATGTTTGTTCTATTTGACACTTCACTTCTCTAATGGTTTCTATAAGACAATTATAGTGTTATAAATTGTGCTTTATAGTTTTATATTTTATGAGAAATTGGTTTTATATCAAAATGTAAAATATGTATTCATTCAACTATGCATTTAAATATAGCGATATTTTACCAAATAACATAATAAAATCATATCTCATTTTATAAATTAATATTATATAAAGATTTAAATTTTAAAATTTGTAGTTATTATAATAATATTAATAATTTACAAATATAGAGACATTCACTAGAGACATGTACCAAAACTATGTTCAAAGAACATGGTAGGCAAAACCCATAAAAATTGAAGTAAAAAGAAAAATTCCTAGATGATCAAAACTGTAGGACTCCTTAATTGGCCTAACAAAATCCATACCAATTAATTTATATTCTTATAATTTATATTTATAACTTTTTTACATTGTTCCTAGGATCCAAAAACATCGCTTACTTTTTTATAATTCCACATAAATCTCTAGAAAACTCATTTTATTCCTTAAAACCCTAATAAATTCATGACTCATCAAAAACCTATTAAAATTAGAGGGAGATTATGGGGTAATTAATTAAATCCATCCATTTTATCAATCACTGAGGAAATTTACAATTTTGTAGTCAACACAAAAGTATAATGAAATAAAATAAGAATTCAAGTGTGATGCAAGTGTTTCACTCCTTATCCTTTCAATGAATACAAAAAAATTAAATGTAATAATCAATCTTTCCCTAAATGCTTTATTTTAATTTATTTTTAATTAAAGTAAAATTTAGGTTTTAATATGTCCTAAAAAATAGATACAAAGAGAAAATATAAAACAATACCTTGAAAACATATAAGACTAGTAGTAACAAATTAGACCCATTCCATAAATACCAGGGTCAACTACAACAACAAAAACAAAAAAAAAAAGTATGTAAAAATTTAGGATTGAATTAAAGAAGGCTAGAAACCCACCAAGTTACATAGACCTTCCACTACTTTTCAAACTTCTTTAAGGGATTGAATGTGATTAGTAAGAAGGGGTTTCATTGCTGTTATTATATGGTTGTGTTTCTTCCCTCTAGTGTTAGAACTAGGCATGACATATTGCATAGTGTCCTTTTTATTATTCATATTATCATGTAGGATAATTAGGATTTGAGTGTAGTTATTAATATTTAATTTCCTAACTAAAATAACCTATTCCACTCCCTTATTCAATATCTAAGCATCCCCTTCCATCTTTTCCAACTTATTATTTTTTCTTTCCATCTCTTTCTTAACATTTAAAATCTCCTTGAACCTTTCCCATAGGTTTTCTTCGTCATGGGTATCTATTTTTTTACACTTTCCAACCATAACTTTCAACTTGAACATTTCTTTCTTCGATCTCATTTTCTAATTGAAAATACCTTTCATAATGCTCATCTAGACTTCAAATACCTTCACTAGTTTGTCAAATCTATAATCATGGTTCTGTAATTTATCCTTCTTCTTATCTTATTTTGGATTAGACTTAGTCTCAAAACCCAACCTACTATCTTCCAAAAATACTCATCAATAAGTTGATCCAAGATGCGATCTCCAACAAGTTTAGTTGTAAAATCCATATCTTCTAAGGAGTCAGTTTGGGGAGACAGTTATATCTATTTTCCATTTGAAGCATTGGATTTTTGAAGATGACATTTCCTTTATTTATAGGGTTAACCAGGTTAGAATAAACCAATATTAAATGGAGACCCCACCCTCAAGCAAGGATTAACAAGGCCAAGAGAGATGGATTTGGGAGTGTTCTTCGAGGAGCAATGCATCCCAAATTTTTTTGAAGTCCCCTTGACATTTTAAACATAGATTTTTGGAGGTAAAGAGGGTTGGCCACTTTTAAAAATCAACAAGATTAAGGACTTATCGAGGACAACCTCAACCCAAATGTTTTTATTCTTAACATTAATCACCAAAGATTCTAATAGGCATAGGAGGAATAAGGGGATGTTGAGAAACTTTTGATGGTGAAAGTGATTGAGAAGGGATAAATGATACAAGAATATATTACTAAATTTACCATTAATAGTAACATATTTCAAGATAATAAGGCATATCTTACTCGAAAGCCCAATGAGAGAAGTTCAAAGATAGTCATCCTCAAAGCCATGAATTATTTCATATTCCTTGATGAAGATGTTTATTTATTTACTTTTTACCTCATGTATTTGAAAATATTGAGACCCTTAGTGGTCATGACCACCACCTTATAAATAAACTCCTCAAAAATATCCATGATCACTCCTCACATCCTTTGGTCATATCCTTTAAGCTTGTCAATATAATTGTCGAGAACCCATTTTTTAGAATTTTCCAAATGGTTTCATTACCATTAACATTGTTGTAGTATGAGGGATCTACCCTAAAAATATCTCCACCCATATTAGCAGTTGTGAACATAGTATGACTTATGAATGCTCTTATCACCTTGTAGCTTATAGGGAAAATGTTGATTCTTGAAGCATCATGTGGATAACTCAAGAATTTAGGCACAAGATTCTTAATGATAGACTTGTGGTGATTAAAACCTTGATCATTCTCATTAATTATCAAAATCATTAAATTTAAATATTCATGAGTCATATTATTCATACCATAATTTTCATGATTTCCCATTGGTAGACTATTAGCGATAATAACAAAATCCCAAAGGTATAAAAATATATAATGATATGAGCCATCTATCTTTCACAACTAATCAAATATATTAAGAAAAATTTCATTATTAAGAATGAAGATGATATAATAACTAAGTCCTTCAATAAAAAATAACTTAATCAGATCTTGTGTCCTAACAACAATATTTTCAAAACCATCTGCCCCTTTTTAATCCACCCTAAACACATGATTGATGGAAACTTGCTCAAATATCCTTATGAAATTAATATATTTCACTAACATGGTTATAATAGTCTAGAGAGGGGTTGTAATTACTTTAAGGAAATTAATGATGTTTAAGGAGTCACCTTCATTATCTAATTACCTAATGTTAATCTCCTTCGTAACTTGAATTTTGCATAGTGATGTAGTAGCTTCCATGACATGGATCATCTAGATAACTTGAGGCCCTACATAAGCTATAATGAGTTTCCATTATTGTCCCTACTAACCCCACTCCTCCAACTCTATAACTACCCTTTGAGGCTCTGTCAAAGTTAATCTTGGCCCATGGATCATTAGCATTAGTCCATATAACAACATTCCTATTCACTTTAGAAGAAAATTTATTAGCAGTTCTTGTGATAAAAACCTTGAAGTTGAGAATAATACCTTGCTCATTTTTAGTTACCTTATATAGACCATCCTTCCTGGTAGCTAGAATTTTTTCCTTAGTGGCTCCTTTTATGGTGGAGATCACCTTCCTAGAAAAGTATTTTTATTCTAGAATTTTTTAAATTTTCTCTCCTTCCATATGTCCCAACAAAAATGGGTAAAAATTATGTTCCACAAAAGTTTCATAACAAGGGTATTGAAAGGGTTATCCCACTTAGTGACTCCTTCAAAAATGGAAATGGGCTTGACCCAAAAAATGATAAATATATAAATAAAGTGGTTAAAGACCTTGAAATAGAAGGAATAACTCATGATAATATGACAAAAAGATTCAACATCCTCTTCACAAACCATGCAACTATGAGGAAAACCAAAACCTCTTTTAGATAAGTTATTCACAATCAAGATCTTATTCCCAAAAGATAACCGAAATAACAAGTTAATATTTGGAGTAAGGTCCTTACTCCAAAGAGACATCCAATAGATATGATCATAGATAGAGTTAAGCTCTACCATAGAACATTTTTTCACATTGTATCCTTTGTATTTATGGTCATCCCAAACTAGTTCATCCTCCCACATAATTATAGAAATTTTAAATTTCCTTATTTTCTCCTAAATATGATGAAGAGCAATAATTTCATCTTGGATTAAAGAATATATATTTAAGGTTATCTATTATTTAATTACATTACTGAATTATAGGTAATCGTTAACTTTATCCCCAATGATCCTAAAGATTATAGGAGCTGAGGTTTTCCATGTCTTAGTGGCACTAAGGGGTTCATTAAATATAATTTTTTCCATCTCCCATGTTCCATACCCATCCCTTCCCTAGAAGAGATTTACTTTTAAAAACACTCTTCCATAAATTAGAGCCATTGGGGGAGGACTATGAGGTGATAAAGGAGGAATCCTCTATGTGACTCACATACATAGCTTGATGATGGTTTGATTTAAGTGTTATTATATGTTAATGGATGTCCTTTTTAGTTAGTTTATTGTGTTTTCCCTCTAGATAATTTTATTTGATGTTATATATAGTGTTTATCATCTCTATTGTAAAGCATTTGGTAAAATCAAAACCTTTGATTTTGTAAACTTTTATTTACAACTAATAGTTACATCGTATCGATTTGACTCATATACTGAGGTTTTTTTATTCATATAAAGATAATAAATGTTATTTATCCTATCTAGTTCTAGGATCAAGAGCTATTGTCATCACGAAGTTACTCTAAGTAAATGCTTTAAGAACTTTAATGTATGAAAATCATAATCTAGTATCAAATGCTAGAGTTTTTAATATATTTATTTAGTAGCCATTTAATAAGTGCAAAATATATATTATGCCAAATGGTAGTTGTATTTTCTACATACCACATAGCATAAATTCAATTATCTAGCCTGAAAGTGTCATTTGTGGAGTAAATAATTATGTTGTTGAGATCTAGAACATTATGTCTTGATATCCTTGGTAACATCAAGTCTCTTGTTGATATAACACTATAAAAATAAATATATTTTTAATTCAAATGGATTTTGAGAATCCTAAAATTAATATTAAATAATTGTGTAATGTTTGTACTCTTATTAAAATTTTTGACATAAATCTAATGGTGTCTAATAATGGAAAGTGTCATGTATTCCTATCATTTATAATGGAGGAAAAGTCATTAAGTGGAAAAACTCTAGATAATTTCATATTCATTTTTTGAAATTGATTTAGTTTTTTGCCTATATTTTAATTATGATATTTGAGTCAAGCTCTTTATAACCATGCTAGATGTCAAAACATACACATTGGGAAACTTCTAGAATCACTCAATTTAGAGGATCTCTGCATAATGACGCAATCTATTTTATGTCTTAACTTTATTATTAGTCTAGATGATCATCATATAACAAATACTTTTATGATTTATATCTAGTTTAAAGGTATTGATATGTTTCCTAGTTATATATATTTTACACTAGGTAGTGGGTGTATTTTCCATCTAATCTCCCTCAATGTGTATCTTACTCTAAAGTTTGAAAACATCTGATTGAATGTGGTTGAGAAAATGATCCTAATTATTTTATTACTTGTTTTATTTCTATCTAATAATATTTAGATGATATTCAAGTTAGGGATTTATACATTAAAATAAATGTTGGTTACCAAACCCCAAAAAACCAAAGAAAAGATTTGGAGTTGTTTAAATGAAAATTCTTCCCAAATCTATTATTAGTACCTTTTTCTAGAGTCCCAAAAAATATCCTAATGGTGATTCATTTATTTTTAGTATTATTGATAGTGTGTCAATTATCATTATAAGTATAGTTTATCTTAATCCTTCAGTCCATGTTAAAGATTTGATCAAATCCTCAAGCACATGCATTTCACTTTAGATAGTTTTTAATCTATTACAGTGCCTAGTGCTTATACTTCATATGAATGAAAACATTTATGAAAAACATATCATAAAGAAGGATGTTGGCCTTATAAAATGTCATTTACTACACCTAAACAATATTTTGACTAAACAACAAATTTTGTTTTTCTAGCTTTCTACTTGAGCATTCTACTAATTCCAATGATATTAATATCGATGAAATACATTAGTTGAATTATTTATATTTTTGAAGTTAATATGATAAATAAAATTTAGATTCCCATTATAATAATCTATATTTAATTACTACATAATTTCAAGATTTAGATTAAAATATTAAAGAGAGTTAAATTTCAATCCAAGAAGAAAGATAAATCAAAAAAGAAATTAAAGACCATAATTTAAAAACTTGAAGAGGTAAAAGGACTTTCTTCTTATATTCATCATAGTACTCAACTTATTATCCTATATCTTAAGTAGAAATTCTAAGAACAATTACTTTCTATTTTATTTTAAATAGATATTTATTTTGCCTCTTCTATCTCCACATCCAAAGGATATTCAAAATTGATAGTATATCTTGTTTTATATTGGGCACCCATTTACTGAGATCCAACTTCTTGTAATTTTGAAGTAATGTAATTTTAATGATTTGGTTGATGCTAAGAGCATATTTATTCTATTTGACACAACTTATTTATTGGTTTTTATAATATTTTTATAGTATTATAAATTGTACTTTGTAGTTCTATATTTTATGATAAATTGGTTTTATATCAAAATGTAAAACATGTACTCAATCAACTTTGTATTTAAATATAGCGATATTTAAACAAATACCATAATAACATCATATTTCATTGTATAATTAAATATTATATAATGATTTAAAATTTAAAATTTGTGCTTCTAATAATAATATTAATAATTTAAAAATATAGAGACATTCAATAGAGACATGTACCAAAACTGTGTTCAAAAAACATTTCAGGCAAAACCCATAAAAATTGAAGCAAACAAAAAACTTTTCCTAGATGATCAAAACTATAAGACTCCTTGACTAGCCTAACTAAATCCATTCAATACATTTCAATAAAGATTTATATTCATAAAAATTAAATTTATGACTTTGTTACATTGCTCTTAGGATCTGAAAACCTCACTTTTTTAGAATTCCACATAAATCTCTAGAAAACTCATTTTCTTCCTTAAAACCCTAATAAATTCATGACTCATCAAAAACCCATTAAAATTAGAGGGATATTATGGGGTAATGAATTAAATCTCTCCATTTATATCAATCCTTAAGAAAATTTACAATTTTTTAGTAAAAAAGAAAGTATAACGAAATTCAACAAGAATTCAACCGTGATCCAAGTGTTTCACTCCTTGTCATTTTAATAAATGAAAACAAATTAAATGTTATAATCAATCTTTGCCTAAATGATTTATTTTAATTTATTTTTAATTAAGGTAAAATTTAAGTTTTAATATGTCCTAAAACCCATATACAAATAAAAAATATAAAACAAGACCTTGACAATGTATAGGAAAAGTACTAACAAGTCAGACCCATTCCATAAATAGCAGTGTGAACTAAAATAACAAAACCAAATAATAATAATAATAATAATAAAATAACTATGTAAAAAGTTAGCATTGAATTAAAGAAGGATAGAAAACCACTAAGTCACATAAACCTTCCACTACTTCCCAAACTTATTTAAGGGATTTAATGTGATCAGTAAGAGGGGTTTCATCAATGTTATTCTCCTTATGGTTGTGTTTCTTCCCTCTAGTCCTAGAAGTAACAATGACATGTCACATAGTGTCCTTTTTATCATTCATATTATCATGTAGGGTAATTAGGATTTGAGTACAATAATTAATTTTTTATTTTCTTAACTAAAATAACCTATTCCACTCCCTTATTCAATCCTAAAGCATCCCCCTCTATCTTCTCCAACTTATTGTCTTTTCATTCCATCTTTTTCTTGATATTTAAATCTCCTTGAACCTTTCCCATAGGTTATCTTATTTATGGGTATCCATATTTTCCCCATTACCCACCAGAGCTTTCAACTTGGATATCTCTTTCTTTATTCTCATATACTAATTGAAAATACCTTTCAGAATGCTCATCTGGACTCCAAATTCCTTCACTACATTATCAAATCTATCAACATGGTTCTCTAATTTATCCTTCTTTTGAGATTCTTTGGTAGTAGAATTATTCTCAAAATTCAACCTACTATCTTCCCAAAATACTCATCAACAAGTTTCTCCAAGATGCCATCTCCAATAGGTTTAGTTTCAAACTCTAAATCTTTTGAAGAGTTGGTCTAGGGAGATAATTCTAGCTATTTTCCCTTTTAAGTCTTGGATTTTTGAGCACGTCAAGTCCCTTGTTTATAGGTTTGACTAGGTTAAAATAAAACATTATTTAAAGGAGACCCCACCCTTGGGCAAGGATTAATAGGGCCAAGAGAGATGGATTTGGGAGCCTTCTTCAAGGGCTTTGCATCACAACATATTTTGAAGTCCCCATTCCCTTTTCAACATAGAGTTTGGGAGGTAAAGAGGGTTGGAAAATTTTAACAATCAACAAGATTAAGGAATAATAGAGGACAACCTCAACCTCAATGTTGTCATTCTTAACATTAATCACCAAAGATTCTAATAGGCATAGGCAGAACAAGGGGGTGTTGAAAAAATCCTGATGGTGAAAGTTATTGAGGAGGAATAAATGATACAAGAAGAGATTCATAAATTTACCATTAAGAGTAATTTATCTCATGATAATAAGACATTACTTAATTGAATGCCCAAGGAGAGAAGTTCAAAGATAGTCATCCTCAAAGCTATGAATTATTTTGTATTCCTTGAAAAAGATGCTTATTTATTCAACTTTTTGCCTTGTGTATTTGAAAATATTGAGACCCTTAGTGGTCATTCTCACCACCTTACAAATAAAATCATCAAAAATATCCATGATCACTCCTCACATCCCTAGGTCATATCCTTTAAACTTGTCAATATAACTGAATAAACCTCTTTTTTAGGATTTTACAAATGCTTGAATTGCTCTTAACATTATTTTAATATGAGGAATCAACCCTAAAAATCTTTCCACCCATATTAGTAGTTTTGAGCATAGTATACCTTTTGAATTCTCTTATCACCTTGTAACTTATAGGTAAAATGATGATTCTCGAAGTGTCATGTACATAACTCAAGAATTGAGACACAAGCTTCTTAATGATAGACTCGTAGTGATTAAAATCTTGACCATTTTCATTAAAGATTAAAGTCATTAAATTTAAATATGCTTGAGTCAGATTATTCATAATAGAATTTCATGATTTTTCATTGCTAGACTATTGGTGATCATAACAAAATCCCAAATGTATAAAAACATATAATGACATGAGCCATCCATCCTTTCACGACTAAGCAAAGGCATTGAGAACAATTTCATGATTAAGACTGAGGATGATATAAGGATTAAATCCTTCAATAAAGGATAACTTAATCAATTTTTGGATCTTACAAACTATATTTTCAAATCCATCTGTCCCTTTTAATCCACCCTAAACACATGATTGATAGAAACCTACTCAAAACTCCATATGGGATTAATATATTTCACTAACATGTTTCTAGTAGTCTAGATAGGGGTTGTAATTCCTTCAAGGCAATTAATGATTTTTAAGGAGTCACCTTGAAAAACTAATTGCCTAATGTTAATAACCATCATAACTTGAATTTTTCATAGTGATGTAGTAGTTTCCATGACATGGATCATCTAGGTACTTTGAGGCCCTACATAAGCTACAATGAATTTCCATTTGTTGTCCCTACATACCCCACTACTCTAGCTCTATAATTACCCTTGGAGGCTCTATCAAAGTTAATCTTGGCCCATGGATCATTAGCATTACTCCATATAAGAACACTCATATTCATTTTAGAGGAAAGTTTATTATCAATTATTGTGATAAAAACCTTGAAGTTGAGAACAACACCTTCCTCATTTTTAGTTACATTATCTAGATCATCCTTCCTGGTAGCTAGAAGGTTTTCCTCAGCGGCTCCTTCTATGGTGGAGATCACCTTCCTAGAAAAGTATAGTTATTCTATAAATTTTTATTTTCTCTCCTTCCATATTTCCCAGCAACAATGGGTAAGAATGATCATCCACAAAATTTTCATGATAAGGGTAATAAAGGGGTTCTTACTCTTAGTGACCCATTAAAAAATGGAATTGGGCTTGACCCATAAAATGATAAATATTTAATAAAGTGGTTGAAGACCTTGAAAGAGAAGGAATAACACATGAGAATATGAAATTTTTTTTAAACATCCTCTTCATAAAGCATGCATCTATTAGGCAAAGAAAAACCTCTTTTAGCTAAGTTATCCATAATAAATATCTTATTCTCAATAGATAACCAAAATAACAAGTTACTATTAGAATTAAGATCCTTTCTCCAAAGAGACATCCAATGGATATGATCATTGATATACTTAAGCTCTACCATAGAATTTTTTTTTACATTGCATCCTTCGTCTTTATAATCAGCCCAAACTAGCTCATCCTCCCTCATAGTTTTAGAAATTTTAAATTTGATTAACTTATCCTAGATACTATGGATACAAACAATCTCATTTTGGATTAAAGAATATATATTTAAGTTTATCCATGATTATTTACATTAATGAATTCCAAGTAATCATTAACTTTACTCCAATGATCTTGGAGATTCTAGGAGTCAAGGTTTTCTACTACTTGGTGGCACTCAGGGGTTCCTTAAATATAATTTTTGCCATTACCCATGTTCCATATCCATCCCTTCCCTAGAAGAGATTTAATTTTAAAAACACTATTCCATAAATTAGATCCATTGGGGGAGGACTATGAGGTTATAAAGGTGGAAACCTCTATGTGACTCACATGCTTAGCTTGATCATAGCTTGATTTTGGTGTGATTATATGCTGTTGGGTATCCCTTTTTTTTGGTTTATTGCATTTTCCCTCTAGATAATTTTATTTGATGTTATATATATAATTTTTATCCTCTATATTGTAAAGCATCTGAGAAAATTTAAATCTTTGATTTTGTAAATTTTTGTTTACAACTAATGCATCATATTGATTTGACTGATATACTGAGGTTTGTTTGTTCATATAAAGATAATAGAGGTTATTTATCCTATCTAGATTCTACAATCAAGAGCTATTGTCATCATTTAGTTGCTCTAAGTGAATGTTATAAGAAATTTTATGTATGAAAATCATAATCTAGTATCAAACCCTAGAGTTTATAATCTATTTTTTAAGTATCCATTTAATAAGTGAAAAATATCTGTTATGCCAAATTCCAGTTGTAGTTGTTAAGTACCACATATCATAAATTTGATTATCTACCCTAAAAGTACCATTCGCGGAGTAAATAATTATGTTGTCGAGATCTAGAACATTATGTCTTGATATCCTTGGTAACATCGAGTCTCTTCATGATATAACATTATAAAAAAATATCTTTTTAATGAAAATGTATTTTGAGTATCTTCAAATTAATATCAAAGATCTGTACAAAGTTGTGTAATTTTATTAAAAAGTTTGACATAAATCTAATGGTGCTTAATAATGGAATGTGTCATGTATTCCAATCATTTATAACAGAGAAAAAGTCACTAAGTGGAAAAGCATGAGCTATTTTCATATTCATTTTTTGAAATTAATTTTATTTTTCACGCATATTTTTAATAGTGATATTCATGTCAAATTATTTGTAACCTTGCTAGATTTTAAAACATACATATTGGGAAACTTCTAGAATCCCTTAATTTAGAGGATCTTTGCATAATGATGCAATCTATTTTATGTCCTAAATTTATTATCTCTCTAGATTATCATCATATATAAAATGATTTTATGATTTAAATCCAGTTTAAAGGTATTAATATGCTTCTTAGTTATATATATTTTACTATAGGTAGTAGGTGTATTTTCAATCCAATCTTCCTCAATGTGTATATTAACCTAAAGATTCAAAACATCTAATTGCATGTGGTTGAGAAAATGATCCTAATTATTTTCTTACTAGTTTTATTTCAATCCAATAATATTTATACATTAAAAATAAATTTTTGTCATCAAACCCTAAAAAACAAAGAAAAGAGTTGGAGTTGTTTAAATGAAAATGATTCATGAGTCTATTGTTAGTACCTATGTCCATCATTCCAAAAAATCTCCTAATGGTGATTCATTTATTCTTAGTGTTATTGATAGTGTGTCAATTATCATTATAAATATAGTTGATCCCAATCGTTTGGTCCATGTTAAAGATTTGGTCAAATCCCTGAACACATGCATTCTACTTTAAATAGTTTTTAATCTATTACAATGCCTAATAGTTATACTTCATATGAATGAAAACATTTATGAAAAACATATTATAAAGAAGTATGTTGGCCTTATAAAATGTCATTTAGTAAATCTAAACAATATTTTTACTAGACATCAAATTGTGTTTTTCTAGCTTTCTACTTGAACATTCGACTAATTCTAATGACATTAATAAAGATGAAATATTTTAGTTGAATTTTTATATTATTGGACTCAATATGGTAAAGCAAATTTATATGTCCATTCTAATAATCTAGATTTAATTGCTAGATAATTGCAAGATATAGATTAAAATATTAAAGAGATAGTTAAATTTCAATCCAGGAAGAAACATAAATCAGAAAAAAATTTTAAAGTTAGAATTGAAAAACTTGAAGAGGTGAAAACACTTTCTTCTTATATTCATCGTAACACTCAGCTTATTATCATATATCTTAAGTATCAATTATAAGGATAATTACTTTCTATTTTATTTTAAATAGATATTTGTTTTTCCTCTTCTATTTGTACATACAAAGGGTATTCCCAATCCATATTCTCTGTTGCTTTATCTTGGGCACCTATTTATTGAGATCCAACTTGTTTTAGTTTTGAATTAATTTGATGGTAATGCTTTGGTTGATGCTAAGGGCATTTTTGTTCTATTTGACACTTTGCTTGTATAATAGTTTTTATAAGATTGTTATAGTTTTATAAATTATGTTTTATAGTTCTATATTTTATGAGAAAGTTGTTTTATATTAAAAGATAAAACATGTACTCATTCAACTTTACATTTAAATATAGAGATATTTGAGCAAATAACATAATAATTTCATATCTCGTTGTATAAATGAATATTCTATAATGATTTAAATGTTAAATTTTTTCATTCTTATAATAATATTAATAATTCAAAGATATAAATAAATTCAATATAGACATGTACCAACACTATGTTCAAAGAATATGGTAGGCAAAACCCATAAAAAATGAAGCAAACAAAAACCTTTTCCTAAATGATCAAAACTGTAGGACTTCTTAACTAGCCTAACCAAATCCATACCAATACATTTATATAAAAGTTTATATTTTTTAAAATTAAATATATGACTTTTTTACATTACTCCTAGGATCTGAAAACCTTGCTTACTTTTTTATAATTCCATATAAATCTCTAGAAAACTCATTTCCTTCCTTAAAACCCTAATAAATTTATGTCTCATCAAAAACCAATTAAAATTGGAGGGAGATTATGGGGAAATGAATTAAATCCTTCAATTTTATCAATCCCCAATGAATTTTACAATTTAGCATTTAACATAAAAGTATAATGAAATTCAACAAGAATTCAAGTGTTTCACTCCTTGTCCTTTCAATGAATTCAAAAAATATTAAATGTTATATTCAATATTTCTTTAAATGCTTTATTTTAATTTATTTTTAATTAAATTAAAATTTAGGTTTTAATATGTCCTAAAACCTTGATATAAAGAGAAATATAAAATAAGACCTTGACAACATATAAGATAAGTAGTAAAAAATCATACCCATTTCATAAATACCAGGGTCAACTACAACAACAAAACCAAAAAAAATAAGAAATAATAAAAAAGAGTATGTATAAAGTTAGTATTGAATTAAATAAGGATAGAAACCCACTAAGTAACATAGACCTTCCACTACTTCCCAAACTTATTTAAATTATTAAATGTGATCGGTAAGAAGGGTTTCATCGATGTTATTCTCCTCATGGTTGTGTTTCTTCCCTCTAGTGCTAGAGCTAGGCATGACATGTCACATAGTGTCCTTTTTATTCTTCATATTATCATGTAGGGTAATTATGATTTGATTGAAATTATTAATATTTTATTTGATAACTAAAATAACTTATTTCACTCCCTTATTAATTGTCTAAGAATCCCCCTCCATGTTTTCCAACTTATTATTTTTTCTTTCCATCTCTTTTTTGATATTTAAAATCTCCTTGAACCTTTCCCATAGGTTGTCTTATTCATGGGTATCCATGTTTTTCCCCTTACCCACCATAGCTTTCAACTCGAACATCTCTTTCTTCGGCCTTATTTTCTAATTGTAAATACATTTCATAATGCTCATTTAGACTCCAAATGACTTTACTAGGTTGTCAACAATATAATCATGGTTATCTAATTTATACTTATTCATAGCTTATTTGGGAGTAGATATAGTCTCAAAACCCAATCTACTATCTTCCCAAAATAATCATCAACAAGTTACTTCGAGATACGATCTCTAACAGGTTCAGTTGCAAAATCCATATCTTCTAAGGAGTCGGTCTGGGGAGACATTTCTAGCTATTTTACATTTCAAGTCTTTGATTTTTGAACATGACAAGTCCATTTTTTATAGGGTTTAGTAGGTTAAAATAAAAAAATATTAAAGGGAGACCCCACCCTTAGGTAAGGATTAATAGGGCCAAGAGAGATGGTTTTTAGAGCCTTCTTTGAGGGCCAATGCATCCCATCAAATTTTGAAATCCCCATGCCATTTTCAATAGAGACTTTGGGAGGTAAAGAGGGTTTTCCACTTTTAACAATCAACAAGATTAAGGACTTATGGAGGACAGCCTCAACCCAAATGTTGTTACTCTTAACATTAATCACCAAAGATTCTAATAGGCATAGGAGGAACAAGGGGATGTTGAGAAAATTTTGATGGTGAAAGTGATTGAGAAGGGATAAATGATAAGAGAAGAGATTAATAAATTTACCATTAATAATAATATATTTCATGATAATAAGGCATACCTTACTCGAAGGTCCAAGAAGAGAAGTTCAAAGATATTCATCCTCAAAACCATGAATTATTTCGTATTCCTTGAAGAACATGTTTATTTATTCATTGTTTTGCCTCATGTATTTTAAAATACTGAGACACTTAGTGGTTATACCCACCACCTTATAAATATACTCCTATAAAATATTCATGATCACTCCTCACATCCCCAGGTCATATCCTTTAAGCTTGTCAATGTAACTAGCTAGACCCTTTTTATAGGATTTTCCAAATGGTTGCATTACTCTTAACATTGTTTTAGTATGAGGAATCCACCCTAAAAATATATTCACCCATATTATTAGTTTTGAACATAGTATACCTTATGAATGATCTTATCACCTTGTATCTTATAGGGAAAATGATGATTCTTGAAGCGTCATGTGCATAACTCAAGAATTGAGGCACAAGGCTCTTAATGATAAACTTGTGATGATTAAAATATTGACCGTTATCATTAATTATCAAAGTTGTTAAATTTAAATAGGCACAAGTCATATTATTCATACCATAATTTTCATGATTTCCAATTGGTAGACTATTGGTGATATTAACAAAAGCCCAAAGTTATACAAATATATAATGATACGAGCCATCCATCCTTTCACATCTAAGTAAAGGTATTGAAAAAAATTCATTATTAAGAATTAGGGTGATATAAGGATTAAATACTTCAATAAAAGATAACTTAATCAGGTCAGGTCTCTTAACAACAATTTTTTCAAATTCATCTACCCCTTTTTAATCCACCCTAAGCACATGATTGATGGAAACCTACTCAAAACTCCTTAGGGGAATAATATATTTCACTAACATGTTTTTAATAGTCTAGATAGGGGCTGTGATTCCTTTGAGGTAATTAATTATGTTTAAGGAGTCACCTTCAATAACTAATTGCCTAATGTTAATCTCCTTCATAACTTGAATTCTGCATAGTGATGTAGTAGCTTCCATGACATGGATCATTTAGATAACTTGAGACCCTGCATAAGCTACAATGAATTTACATTTGTTATCCCTACTGACCCCCTCCTCCAACTATATAATTACCCTTGGAGGTGCTATAAAAATTATGCTTGGCCCATGGATAATTAGATTTAGTCCATATAATAACATTCATATTCACTTTAGAGGAAAATTTATTAGCAGTTCTTGTGATAAATCCTCAAAGTTGAGAACAACACCTCCCTCATTTTTAGTTACATTATCTAAATCATCCTTCCTTGTAGCTAGAAGGTTTTCCTTAGTGTCTCCTTTTATGGTGGATATCACCTTCCAATAAAAGTATTGTTATTCTAGAATTTTTTTTATTTCCTCTCCTTCCATATGTCCATGCAAAAAATGGGTAAAAATGATCCTCCACAAAATTTTCATAACAAAGGTGATGAAGGGGTTCTTCCACTTAGTGACCCCTTCAAAATTGGAATTGGGCTTGACCCATAATATGATAAATATATAAATATGGTGGTTTAATACCTTTCAAGAGAAGGACCTAGCTCATAAGAAAATGAGAAAAAAGTTCAACATCCTCCTCATAAAGCATGCATCTATTGGGTAAATCAAAACCTCTTTTAGCTAAGTTATCTACAATCAAGATATTATTCTGAATAGATAACCAAAATAACAAGTTAATATTAAGAGTAAGATCCTTACTTCAAAGAGACATCTAATGGATATGAACATGGATAGAGTTAAGCTCTACCATGTAAATGTTTTTCACATTGTATCCTTCATCTTTATAGTCATCCCAAACTAGTTCATCACCCCTCATTATTTTATAAATTTTAAATTTTCTTAACTTCTCATAAATATTTAAGGTTATCTTAGATTTATTTACATTAATGAATTCTAAGTAATCCTTATCTTTAACACCAATGATCCTATAGATTCTAAGAACTAAGGTTTTTCAAGGCTCGATGGAACTCAGGGGTTCCTTAAATATAATTTTTACCATCCCCCATGTTCCACATCCATTCCTTCCCTAGAAGAGATTTACTTTTAAAAACACTCTTTTTAAAATTAGAGCCATTGGGGGAGAACTCTAAGGTGATAAAGGAGGAAGCCTCTATATGACTCATATACGTAGCTTGATCATGGTTTGGTTTTGGTGTGACTATATGTTATTGGGTATCCCTTTTTGTCATTTCATTGTGTTTTCCCTCTATATAATTTTCTTTGATGTTATTATAGTGTTTATCCTGTCTATTGTAAAGCATCTGAAAAAATCAAAATATTTGATTTTATAATCTTTTGTTTACAAATAATAGTTAAATCCTATCTATTTGACTGATATCCTAAGGTTTGTTTATTCATATAAATATAACAAAGGTTATTTAGCCTATCTATATTCTTGGAGCAAGAGCTAATGTTAGTGTAGTTACTCTAAGTGAATGTTATAAGAACTTTTATGTATGAAAATCATAATCTAGTATCAAATCCTAGAGTTTGTAATCTATTTTTTAGTAGCCTTTTAATAAGTGAAAAAATCTATTATGCCTAATGCCAGTTGTAGTTGTTAAGTACCATATAGCATAAATTTGATTATCTATCTGAAAAGAGCCATTCATGGAGTAAATAATTATGTTGTTAAGATCTAGAACATTTTGTCTTGATATCCTTGGTAACATCAAGCCTCTTCATGATATAACATTATCTTTTGAATGCAAATGGATTTTGAGTATCTTGAAATTAAAATCAAAGATCTATGCAAATTTGTGTACTTTTATTAAAAAGTTTGACATAAATCTAATGTTGTCTAATAATGAAATGTGTCATGTATTCCTATCATTTATAATAGAGGAAAAGTCATTAAGTGGATAACCTTGAGCTATTTTCATATTCATTTTTTGAAATTGATTTAGTTTTTCACCTATATTTTAATTATGATATTTGAGTCACGTTCTTTGAAACCATGCTACATGTCAAAACATACACATTGGGAAACTTATAAAATCACTTAATTTAGAGGATAATGTTAAGATGAATTAGGGTTGATGTTGGAGGTTCGAGGTCAAAAGTGTGTGGAAGTCCTGTATATAATTTCTCCAAGGTTAAAACCCTAATAGGGTTTGGAAATGATTACAAAATTAAAATATAAAAAGAGTGGACTGTAAGTTACTGTGTTGACCCCAATTAGCCCCATAATAATTTTTGTTGCTTATGTACCCAATACTATGAACATGAAAATCAAACCCATATAGTACTCCCGCTTAGAGTGTTTTATAAAATTATGCTCATTTCACTATATGAATGCATCTAGATGTGTCTTGGATACTTGAACATGTTTTTCTTTCACTCTGATCAAACAAGCTTTAGTCTTAAATGAGGGTTGCTTCAAATGATTAAAAATGGAATTGGGAAGAATAAAGAAGCTTTGCTTAATGTGTAATAGGGTAAGTATGTCTTTATATTTAAATTTTTAAAAGATAGAATAAGTGATTTGAATGTGCCTTTATATCAATCCAAAATGGGGAAACCTCACACTATGTATCCTAAAATATGAATTAAACTTAAAGGAAGGGGAGGGGGGGTGGTGGAGGGGGCGCTTGAAATTGAAAATTTACCATTAAAGGGCCTAAGGTTAGGACCATCCCATTTTAGTCAAGACCAATTACCCTTATTGACCCAACTAATTGGTCCTCTCCTATAAGGAAATATATAAAATCTGGTGACCTATAATGTCAATACATATGAATATATGTCTTTTTCGCATTTAGAGCATTTTTATAAGTGACACTTAATAATTTAGAAGATAAATATGTCCATACAAGTGTTTAGGACAGTGTGAGGTGGTAAAATAGGTCATGATTAAGTGCACAATTTAATTAAAGTGAAATAGAATGACATAATCAAGTATTCATGACTATATTTAAGTCTACAAAATCAACAAAAACATGCCTTGGTTAAGTATTAATAAGTAGTGTCTGTAGGAATGTGATGATGGAATCAAATTTGATACTCTAAAACCATCTTAGATTTTTCAGGTATCTCCTAAAACATTTAAACAACTTTATTAAATGGAAAACCACCTAAAAACTTGATGTGGATTAGGAAAAAATTTAGTGCCCTATGTAAAAAAAATGGTCACCAACGAATCAGTTTCCCAATGGTGGCAAATAACAAAAAAAATATAATAGTGTAGATGGATTATGAGCTACCTTATATAGTTGATTGGATGGGGCTAGCTTAAGTAGGTGGCTGTCTATAGTATGTAAATGGATGATTGTATGATGTAGTTAGGTGATTGCATCCTATAAATAGGTGATTGAATGATGTATTTAGGTGATTGGATCCTATAGTTGGATGACTACATGACTCATTCAAATGAATGTATCATGCAGTATCCCAACTACACATGTAGACAAATTACTATATGATGTAATATGTTAACTACATCATATAGTCTATCAAATGCATGATGTAGTCAAATGATTACAAGATACAGTTGGATGACTACATCATGTAGTCAGATGACTATAGGATACAACCATCTAGATACATCATGTAGTCATCTAAATGTATCATGTATATATCCAACTATATGATCCAGTCACCCATAAGTATTATGCAATCATTTATCTACATATGTGGCTAAAGGATGCAATCATTTGACTACATCATAGAGTCATCTAGTTATAGGATGCATTCATCTTACTATATCCGCCAGTCATTCATTGCATGTTGTAAATGGACACTTGCTTTGGCTATCCCCCTCTAATCACCTATATAAGGCATCCATGTTATTATCTAACACCCAATTATAGTCGTATGACTGTCAGTTATAAAATATTCACAATAGATACTGGTGCTTGAAAGAGTTTAATCTACTTGAGGAGTAAATATACCATCAGAGTAAAAAGTTTAATATATTATATATAGTGGCAAATGCCCCAAGATTGGCTATCTTGGTACTGGCAAAATACATGTATAAGAGAAAATTTATTTTGAAAAGTAGGTGAGTTGACCCTCAAAATTAAATTCTATCCTAAAATTTAGTTGATCTCACATTGTCAGCTACCCTAAAAAATTGCCAAATGTTGACGTCAAAAAATAGAATATTCATGACTTAATGAATATTCACCACTAAAAAATCCTTGATGTAGAGATGCAATGTGGCACACATCTAAAAATTACTAATATATATATATATATATATATATATATATATATATATATATATATATATATATATATATATATATATATATATATATATATATATATAAAATGAAATCTCATTATATGATACATCTCAACAAGTTTAGAAGATAATCTATCAAATAAGAGCATGGTGCACCATTACAATTTTGTATTAAATTATTAAAAAATATATTCATTACACTATACTATCTCATGGTATGCATGTAACATCTAAAAAGCATTACATGACCGTCTGTCAAATTAGAACACCATGCACTTTTATGATTTTATAATAAATCTAAAAAATTCTATGTTACACTACATTATCTCATAACCTGTGTATATACTCTATATATCCTTAGGAATTTCCTCACAAATTTAAAGTATAATGCATGACTATAGTTATATGCATAGATGCTTGAAATTTCAAACAAACACATGGATACTTTAGATCAAGATGTAGCATGACCAATATCTAATACAATGCTTATTGTTTGATAACACACTTTTTAGGGTTTATTTCACTTGTCAAAGGTGCTTCATAACATAATGAATCCAAAAATTAATAATGGGAATAAAAAAATCTCATTTTTAAGGGTTTTTTAATTCCATAACAATTATTTGGAAACACCTTAATAAGTGTAGTTTTTTTCTATCAAGGAGTGTGATCCATGGGAGAGAACTAGCTTAAAGAGGTAGCCATTCAAGAGATCTGGTAAAATATTTGATTTAGTGTGCAGACTGAAGTGATAATTTTAGGATTAATTCATTTCCATGAGTGGATTGATGTTTTTGAAGACTACATGTGTTTGTAACCTGATAAGGTTTTAGGTGATTATATTAATTTGAAGTTTTATTGTAAACACTCATTGAAAGTAATAGAGAAGAGTTTGTTGTTTTTATGTGCATGGATGTATGTGTCACGATTGTTCAAGGTTGATTTCCTAGGCTACACTATCTAAGATTGTCATTTATTATACTTTCTAACCATGACTATATTATAGTATATCCAATACAATTCCCAATTCATCCAGAGTATAAATTTCAAAAGTGTAGAACAATTATCTTCATTCTACATGGGAAAAATAATTGATTTGAGAAGATTTTGTGTTATTTAAAATTGAGAAGAAATAAATTTTAAGTAATTAGACACACATGTAAGTTTGTATACATTTGAAGTAGTCTTAAGATATGTAATAGTTTATAATAAAAATATGGATTGGTAGAAACATTGTGCAAGTTATTAATTTACCTTAAGGAAACACAAAAGGAAAGATCATTCAAATTTGATTTATAATAAATTGATGGAATTTATATGTGGAAGTAATTTAATATAAATTATTTAGCATAAAGATAATTTTAATTCAATGTAACTAAATGAAACATGAATCAATAGAGATAAAAATAATCATTGAGAGACTAATATCTAGTAAAAAGCAATTGATTTATTTCATTTTTACTTTTATAATTTAAGAAGTATGTGAGGAGATTTTTAAGAATAAATTCAAATGGTTACTCTTATTATTATAAAAAGGAAGTAACCTATTAGAAGATATGTAAGCTATCATTTTAATTATTACAAAAATATTGAAATTTCTAAGAAGAGATGTGAAGTTATGATGTGAATAAATAAATCACTATTCATACTGATTAGAAAATAAAAACAAATGTCAATAAGGAGATAGGGAAGACCACTAAAAACATAGGAAAGACCACTAAAATCATAATTTTTTATGTGGGGAGGAGATCCCAGATGATCTCATGGTAATGGATGGTGGAGTTGGAAACTTCATTTGAAGAAGAGAATGTTGAAGACTCCATGAGGGTGAAATTTTCAAGCAAGAGGTTATGTGTAGTCACAACCATATATTGGAAAGATATCCAAGTGAGAATATAAAGGAAAGGAAAGAAGAAGGTGAGGAGTTAGGAACATATGGTTTTCAAGTTCATGGTTCATGTTGTGAACTCAAGAAAACAAGTAGAGTGGATGGAGAAGATTCATATATTAAGGGTTAATAGAGAAGATAAGAATAATATTGTCATGAGAGGCAATTTGAGATGGAAGTTTTCATTTGAGAAACTCAAATATGTTCTGGTAAGTGAAAATAAGAAGAATATGAGTGAGAAGAAGAAGGTTGTAATGGAGGAAAATAAGAGAGTGAGGTTCCCATGTGAAGAACCCCAATATGATTTTAAAATCTAAAAGGAGGAAGAAGCTTGTGAGCATCCCATGGAGGAATAAATCATTATGAATGATGATGGAGAGGTGAACAAAGAATACAACCATGCATAGTTTCATTCGAATGAAAATTACATCCATATAGAGTTACATGTGAAGGACTATTGAATCCATGTGGATTTTTAGATAGAGGAAGAGGGAAACCATATAGAGTTTCATGTTTCCATGGTAGAAGCATTGGATGTAGAGGTTGTGCAAGCAAGTGAACATGAGGAGAATTTGTAGCCATGAGGTACAAGTTGTAAATAGTAAAGTGTGATGTTTAAGATGATCATAAAATAGGTTGGACAAATTTGAATAAATCCAAGTGAGCTTTATGTGGTGGTGGTTAGTTTTTGGTAGTTTTGATCCCACATAAGAGAGTGATATGCATAATAGAGCATCTTGGTGGAGGAAGATGGTTGATGTTGGGTGCAATCCCACAAAGGATAGAATTTATGGTGGGTAAAATCCCACAAAGGATAGAATTTATGATAGGTCCAATCCCACAAGGAGATAAAGAAGGAAAATAAATGATAAGAGGATAGGAGGAAAACAAGCAAGTAAGAACTGGAAATGAAGAAAGGAGAACAAATAACTACACTACTTGGTGTGTTAGATGGAGATGCCATGGTTATTCCATTGCATGACCAAAAGAGTGATTTTACCACTTACCACATCCATGTGATTAGGATATCACATTTTTAAAAACCTTGTGTGTCTAATGTATGAACATCTAAGGACTTGTGCAATATTCCATCAACCAAAAATAGAGTGGTGTGTTTTCATGTGTTTGTGTGTTTATATTTGTGTGAGCCTAAAATATTTGGTAAATAATTATAGAAACTAGTAGGATATGGGTTATTTTTAACAAGAGGAGAATGGTGTAGATAAATAAATCACTATTCATGCTGATGAGGTGGTATGTCACTATTCATGTTGATGAGGTAGTAGTCACTATTCATACTAGTGAGGTGGAATGTGGGGCATAGTTCTCCATCAAGGCACATGAGACAATTATGTTTTTTGATATGGATGAGTGTGTGGTGAATTTTTAGTGGGGATCCATAATTATGAAGTGTTCTTTTGTCAAAAAGGAGATTATTTACCTTTTTTGACTCTTGTGAAAGTGGGGGACCAAGACCACTATTATAGATTTATCACCCATCAGAAGTGGGGTGCATTTCCATGTGGGGACTTATGATCATGATTTTGAATTTATACAAAAGGATATCATTTAACTTTTATTATACTCTCGTGCATGTGGGGGACAAATAGTTGTTTCCATATTGACCACCCATATGGAGTGGGACACTAATTAAATGACAAAAGTTGGAAAGGTCTAGTCTAAAGTGGAGCACATGAAAGAGACAATGTTTTATATTGACCAATAGTCCCTCCAAGTGGAGGAGGATGAATTGGTTGGCTTCCCTTTGTATTTTCTCATTATCTTATCTTTAAATAGATTGCAAACCATGGCATTTATATGCTGGATTAGACAAGTGGTAGAAGGCTAGAATGGGAGTTAAGCTTTGTGTGAATAAGCTTTGTAGAAGGTCGTCCTTGGTATAATTTTTACAATTTTTTGATGTGTATAAGAAATATTTGTTGATGAAGATTTGTATATTAATTATGTTGTATGATTTGTTGATGTTAAGATAAGAATTTCTTATGTGAGAGAATTTGTGTTTACACCATTTGGTATCATAGCTCAACAATGTGATGAAGATCTCAAGTTGAGAGTACATCATTTGGTATCAAAGCTCCATTGTGTGATATAGAGCATGATGAGTGTTTCCATCATTTGGTTTCATATCTTTGTGTTTGTAAGCTCAATGAGAGTTTAATTCCTTCAAGTTTCCACAATTTTTATCTCCTTGATATTTAATTGGAGGGAATGGCTATAGACCTCCCACTATAGTTTATTATTTGCATTTGCATTTGTATTTTTATGGGAAAGAGTAAACAAAACAATTTGTATGTATTTTTTTGGAAAGGTTAAAAGTTTTATTAACAAATAAATATATTACAAACAAAGGGTTTCCAAAAATGACAACCCCAAAATCCAAATAAAATAAGATAAATTTACACTTAAATAACAAGGCGTTAGAGAACACTAAGACTTAGGTTGTTTTAAACCTAAATTAATCCTTACATAAATTGGTACTAGACAATCAAAGAACCATTTGGTTGATTTCTTTCAAATTTGACGTGTCCCTCTCCTGATTAGAATCCAACTTATATCATGTTGATATTGCACTAGAAATTTTTCTAAAACATCAACAATAACATTATGTTTTCTAGTAACATATACTGACATGACATCCTCAAACTAATTTTAGATATAATTTATTTGAGTCACTAGAGTGCATATTATCCAAGACTTAAAAAAATAGTAATAAGGTCTAATTAACCCACCATGATTTGTGAATCAGAATCGACTATAATCTTGTGGACCACTTCCTCCCAAACATTGAGAGAACCTTTCCTGATAGCTAACCCTTTAGCTTCACTATTAGTATCCTTTCCTAGGCCCTCTATCTCCCAATTAAGGATTTTGCCTATTAAGTCTCATCCAAGAAAGCTAATACCAGAAAATATTTGGTTAATATTAGTAACTCCATCTAAATTTATCTTTTCCCAATCATTGGGAGGGGGTTTCCTTTTGTTTAGAATCTATGGCTTGGAAGTTCCTTAATACTCCTGGGTTTTCTTGGATATATATGAGTTCAATTTCTTTCATAAATATTACTAATAATTTTATTTCAAACCAACTTCCATGGATTCAACTCTTCTTGGAAAATTCTATAATTTCTTTCTATCCAAATGTGCCACCAAATGAAACTTGGACCTAAGGACCATACCATATGAAGAGATGTATTTTTAAAATTTCTACATTTCCAAGTCTCCCATATATTAGTAAGATCTAATTGAAAATGTAGTTAACAAATAAATAGTTTTAACCAATTGTTACAAAGTTCAAGAGAAAAAACACATTGAAACAAAAAGTGATCAATTGTATCCTCACATGAATTACACATGATGAATTTTGAAGGACCATGAAATCCTATATTCGTAAGGTTATCATATGTTAGACAACTCTTGTGAATAACTTCCCAAGCAAATAAAATTATCTTAAGCTAGCCTTAAGAAACCCAAATTTGAACCCATGAAACACCTTGTCTAATCTCCTAAGGAGAGAGAAAGTATTATAACGTTCCTAAATAAGACCATGCAATCCTATCTTCATAAAGGTATAATAGGTTATACAAATCTTGTGCATAACTTCTCAAGCAAATAAGTTATCTTAGACCAACCTTGAGCAACTCAAATTTGAACAGATGGAATACCTTATCTAATCTCTCCTGATATTTTTCTATAAACTATAACATTTCTCCATGGATTATGGTTTGAAAATAATATCTATATTTATTTCTACTAATCCATAGAATGAATTAAGTAAAATATGGATATTTATCTTGAACCTCTTATAAATGAATTGTGAACTATGTGGAATAGGGTGCATATGTATGATGTTGTAAGACCACTAAATATTAGTTTATTTAAATTTTTTGGAATTAATTTTTAGATAAATCTTGATTATCCAAGTACATCAACTTGTTCAAATTCAACTATAAAGATAGAGCATCCATGACCATGGTGTGGTGAAAAATAATCTTCAAGGTACTCCTATGTTTTTAGAAATCATGTTTATGAGGGACACATAATAGTTTTAAGGATGAACCATGAATATCATAGTGGTAAAAAATAATATTTCAATGGTAATATGGAAATGAGAGAGATACCAGAGTCAATGTCTCTTAGATATTGGCTATAATATTATAAGGATGTTGACAATGCAATGATTTATTTTTATTTTTCCAAAAACATGGTGGAGATCAAAGTGAGATCAAAGTGGGAAAAATAAAGTGTAAGTTAGCAACACATGGATATAATTACCAAGGGAACAAAAATACTCTTTGTATTATACATTCTTCCATATTAGCTTTAGCTTTTTTAGTAGAACATTTGCTTGACTTGATACATATATTTAAAATGTTATTATATTTATGTGGATTCATATTGCAATAAAATAAAAAGATATATTATAATCATATAAAGACCTTAAATGTTATAAGACTAAAATAATCATATGGCATGTAAAGGATCAAATTTGGGAACATGTTAGGAAAGTGATGACAATTATTATTTTATAAATTTACATTATTTTTTATTAAATTTTATAATATATAATCAATTTACTTTAGGAAATACATACCATATGTAAGTTTCTTATAATAAATCATGCAACACATTTTAATAATCTAATGAACAACACATTGTGTTTTTAACAATTTCATATATGTTAGGTTGTATAATTTTTATTTTTATTTTTATTTTTCCATGTATGATACATTTGTAAACAATATTTACATTATTAAGGTTGTTAGTGGAAATGATATTTTTTTTTATGTTTTACGTTATCCAATTTATTTTTATACATTGAGATATAAACCCCAAAACTTTCATATCTTTAATCAATAAATAATATAATAATGTGTTTTCTTTTTTTTATAAGTACTTTCACAATGACAATGCCTTATATGTAAACTATCAACTCTAATTTACCCATCGCACATAATTTTATTTTTAGCCATCATTAATCATTATATAAAAAATTATTAGAATAATGTGACTAAACTTACATTAAAATATTTATTATGAGTATTTAAAAAAAAGAAACATTAATAATATTATAATGAAAACTAAACAAAATTGTATAAATGACATACATTTTTCTAACTAGTGTTTTCCCTATTTTTGAATATTGTAATTTACTTTATTTGAATGCAAACTATGATAATACTCTCTCTCTCACAAACAATTATTTTAATCTAATTTTGAGATGATTTGTTGTTATTATTTTATCTAAATCCTTTATTTAGTATTTATTTTTATTAAGTGTGTACCTAAAATACGTAAATAAATTATAGCATAAATATTTAGGCAATTTTTAATCTAAGATGTGTTTTTCTTTTTATATTGAATTATAGATTAAAAAATATAAGCATCAAATATGTAAAAATAGTTATCAAAGTATCATATAGTACTAATCAAGGAGGTATTCTCCCATTATTTCAAATATACTAATCGATAAGTCAATATAAAAACTAGCCCCAAGTAGGCAGCCCAAGAAACAAAAAATAACAAAGAACTAGCACACAAAACAACTACCACCTAGAAAAGAGGTGGCACCATAAATTATCAGTTGCATGGGTTTATCTTCAATCACCCTTCAAGAAACAATGCAATACATTTCACTTTCCTCGTCTAAAACCAAACAAAGGGGTCCCTTAATAGAGATTATCTTCAACTCAGGTCCCAACTAATCCAATCCCATAGTTAGTGGTGGAGTGTATTTGTCAACCTTGTTAAGCAAAGATTTTCTATCATTATATCCAACATATTTAATCAAGTCATCCACTTAGCATAACCTCCCCTATCAAAGAGTTTCTCTAATTTCTCTGCTAACACATTAGAATTATCTTCAATTAATTTCCAAACTTCCCATTGCTCATCAACACCCTGTACCATGGGAGTAAAATTTAGGGGGTAGGAGGGGGGAAGTTTGAATATATTCTTATCATTTGATAATAGGTTAAGGTCCAAGTCGAGAGGAGCCAAAAATTCCTTAGCATCCTTAATTATACTACTATCATGACCATCATTTTATACATCTCATAACATATCATTATTGGACATAAGCTAACTATTTACACCATTCTTATCATAATCCAAAGAGTTAATCCACTCCTGCATTAGGATATATAATTTATTAAATTAGGAATCCTTTATGCACTTATGTTAATTCTCAATAATTTTAACCTCTTAAACCAACTCATGACAAACATCCGAATCCATATGTGGATTCAACTTAGTATAATTGCCTAAATTAATCAGATAGTCTAACATGATTTTAAGCATTCCAAACCTTAGGTACTATTCTAATTGTGCTTGAGTAAGCTTCAATTGAAGAAATATCTACAAGGAAACAATACAAAGGATGAATTCAACAAGGAAGTCAGTAAGCACCCTAGCCTTAGATTGAAAAACTTCTAAGTTCCTTTGCTTTAATAAAAACTATAAAATCTTATTTGAAAAAATAAGAAAAAAATTATGAAATAAAGAATGGACTTTGATAGGATAATTATACACAAATCAATGTTTAACCATCCAATATCACAATCAAAAACAATACTCTAGATCTTAAGACAAAATTTCCAAATATTAGAAGCATAAGGGCATGTAAAGAAAAGATGTTCAATAGTTTGAACATCACTACAAAAGGAAAAAAAGTGTTAACCAAAGCCACTTTTAATCAAAAAGAACTCACAACAAGTTTATTATAAATCAAGAACCACCAAAAGTAGGACTTTTTAGGTTCAATATAAGAATCCCAGATAACATCAAACCCAAAGGACCAACATTGAAGAGGATCACACACAATCCAAATATGATTAAGAGTAAGATAGGGGACTTTGAAAAAATAAATTTTATTCTACAACATCTAAGTAGAAAACTCAAATAGGGGAGAGCCCTTTAACTACTTAATACTTTCTGAAAATTCACTCTCCTCATCCATAAAGGAGACATTATTATTCCCTTGCAGTGATTTTTGAATAAGAATATAAGTTTTATTTTGAGTAATATGGATTTTAAATATAACTCTAATTTTTGACCATGTGGCCCATCTAGACTGTGAGAAAAGATCTTTGAAAACCCTCAATCCTTTTTTAAACCATTCAAAAGTAGAACAACCCCTAGTGGGAGCAAGTGGCCTTCTGTTAACATAAATATTCAACCAAATAGAACCCTGACATCATGTCTAAAACTAAATAAATATATGTTTCTCTAAGATAAAAGGTTTGACAAAGTCTTAAGCAGACCAGATAGAATAAAAAATTGGTGAACCAACAACTTTAACAGAGAAGGGACCTATGATAAGATCCACTATTTTATCCCTTTCTAAAGTGGTTTACCTCTAGGAAAACCTTTTATGATATTAGTTCTAACCAATACTTTGAAGGGTTCATACCCTTTGAATGCTCTAATTATTGATTTAATCACAAGGGTGATGCCCTAGATCCTTAAATTTTTTAGGTCTATACCCCCAATATGTTTGGGTTTCAAACAAAGTTACTGTGAGATAGCATGTATTTTCCTCCATCCTTTGCCAACATACCACATAAAATTTCTTATAATTTTGTGTAACATATTAATCTATGTCTTACTAAAGATCCAACAAGAAGCATAGTATATATTGTATGAGGAAAGAACTTTTTGGCAAACTTGAATCCTTCTAGGTAAGGAAAGCAAGTGTCGCTACCATTTTGTAATTTTATTATTAATTTTGACAAAAATCCACTCTAACATGAGCTTAAATGAAGGGGTAAGTGTAAAATGAATACCCAAATATCTAACCAATTCATTCAACCCTTTCCATGCCTAACCAAACTTTGAAATCCAATCATGAGGGATGTCCTTCCCCAGTGTACATGAGTTATCCATAGCGACCTTGGAACTAGAATCCAAACAATATATATCCAACCTTGAAGAGACTTAAATCAAGTTACTTTACTTTAATTTGACAAATAGAGTAGTGTCTTTAGTAAATAATACATCAATTTAAACATCTTCATTGGGTAGAAAGATGCCTCTAAGAGGAGGTCCAACATAAGAGAATCTAAGTAAATAGTGTAAGGCTTCATCATCCAACACAAAAAATGAAGGGTCAAGAGGACACCCTTGTCTAATGGAGATTTGAATATTGAGTGCATCAGTTAATTATCTATTCACTTTGATAATAATAGAGGCATTTTGGAAGAGAACATTAAACATTATACATAACTTATCCTAAAAACCAAAGGATCTTAGACCTATTTCAATGAAGGGCCTTTCTATTTTGTCATAGGCTTTCTCAAATCAATTAGAATCATGCCATATCTTGAGTAGAATCTTAAGCCCAATACATCCCTTCCTAGATAGTAATTAGGTTATCCAGAATGTATATTCATTCAACAAAATCATTGTGAGTATTAGAAACAATATAGGGTAGCGTAGAAGAGAGTCTATTTGCCAATATTTTTGCCAAAGTTTTGTAAGAGACACTAAGGAGGGTAATTAGCCTCTAGGTTTTTACCGAAGATAGGTATCCTTCCTTAGGGATGAGCTTAATAATACCTATGTTAATATTAGGTCCAAAATAAACAACATCAATAGCTTCTTTATAGACCTCTAGATAATAATAATCAATCTAATCCTTATTAGCTTTGTAAAATTTAGTAGGGAAGCCATCAATACTAGGTGATTTGTCATTCTTGAACAAGTCTATGGTTACTTTGATTTCAGCCAACATGATAGCCTCATCAAGGGAATTCACTTGAATTTGTAACAATTTTTTTGGAATTAAGATACCATAAATCACCCTATATTGCTTAATGAGATCATTAGAAGTGTCCAAAAGAAACAAGATGGAATATAATTTATAAAATGTTTCTTTGATTCTATAGGACCCATGAACAGTCTTACCTTAAACCTCAATGCCATTTATTTTTCTCATCTGGTTTTTATCTTTCAATATTTTAAATAAAAACTTAGATCCTTTGTCTGCAAGCTTAATCCAAGATAGTCTTGTGTGAATATGCACTCCCCTATAAAAGTACCACTGATATTGTCTAATTTAATGCTTTAGAGAGTTAAGCTCATCCACTAGTCCATCATTAGATGGATCAAGTTGGAGAGAACTATCAACTTGTATTAATTTTTCTTGGGTGACCCTGATAGTTTTCATGCACACTTTAACCATTTATCTAACCATACATTCTTTAAAATTTCTTTGAGAATTCTATACAAGAGTTCACTGATCAATTCTAGAGCTAGAATTGCAAGAGATATTCCCAATATTCTAAGAAGAATGAATACCATCAATATAGACTTGATCAGAAAGATGAGACACATTAAACTTATAAAGTCTTTTGAAATATGATGAAATTTTTTCTACCTCAAAATTTAAATAAAAGCTCAAGACTATGGGATGGTGGTCAAAGATTGTATAAGGCCGAACATTCACTAGACTTCCATCACCATTTGGGGTCACTAAAAAGGAATCTTTGTTCAATTAAAACCTATCAAGTTTGGAATATTATCTTTTCTTATTATTATAATTATGGAACCAAGTAAATTAGATTCCTTTACTTTATTTTTTTACCTTTCTATAACTGATTAAGGATTTTGTGCATTCTCTTGAATTTAGACCAAAAGAGAATCTCATTTCCTTTCTAGGACTAATGATCACCACCAATTTTGTCTCCTTTTTCTTTGACCATGTTAAAATCACCTCCAAAGATCCAAGGGACATTTTTTAGGTTAGTATCAAGACAATTCCACATATCATATCTTTCTCTATAATCCCTTCACAATGAAATTATGATTAACTTTTCAAATTTGAATACTACTAAAGGTATATAAAATATTACATCACTTATGTTTTCAACTTATTATGTTACTAATATTTTTTGTAATATTATAATTTAATATATAAACCTGATTTTGTTAGTTCATTAGATAATTGTAATTAAAAATATATATTATTGTACTTGCGACCCTAGTTATAAGGATTCAAAATTTGATGATGGTGATAAAACAAAATAGCATCCATGATTAAAATGGGTAACAATTTTTTTAATCTAAAAAATATAGGTTGAAATGTAATAAGGAAAAGATAAAAAAAGGAACAATTTATATGACATGGACAAGTATGTCCTACATTTAAAATAAATAAAATCAATCTTGATCTCTATCAAATGTAGTAAAGAATAAATGCTAGATGATCTTTATAAATTTTTATATACTAGGATTTCATCTCTATATACTTACTAATAGCCTTTGTGATTGATTGAAGTCCAAAATTCACCTCTTATATATTTATAGGCATCATGAATTCAAATTATGATCTTAAATTGATGCAAGTTAACAAAAAAAGTAAATGATTTCCACCGCAAAATATTATTGTTACAAAATTGATCATCTCTTCAAATAAAGATAACTATATTTATGATGAGGCATTTAATGTATTCATTATTGATAATAATGAGATAATTATATTATTATATCTTTTTATAATTTTATTCATGTGTGTAAGATATATTTTCTCTTATATTTTTAGTTATGATTATAAGACAATCATAATAACATTTTTCTACTAAGCATAAAAATATTAGAACAATTAGTTAGTAGAGAAAGAATGATGAATATTTTCAAAACACCTATTAATCTATTTCCTTATTTAAAAATATTTTTAAAACACTCTTTTCTCACAATCATTATACATTTAATATTGATGCAAGATCATTCTAGGTAAAATGTTAATCTTGCATCACAAAATATTTACTAAGTCCAATCTTTTGAAGGAGGGAAAACACATGTAACAAAAATAGATGTATGGAAGTGTTTTGTGTTTTTATAGAGGGCCAAAAAATATATAAAACATGTAAGCATGCATTTAATTTAGTTCAAACATGGAATGAGTAAAAATATTTTCTATGCATGACAAGTACTAGACTAATGTTAAGCAAGCACACTAAAGCAAAGTCAATTCACACAGGTATATAAGGAGCATACAAATGCAAAATAACACAACCATTAATGAGGAAACTCTCTCAAAGAGGGTGGAAATATGGATATATCACAACCTAAGTTTCATGGTTGAATTTATTTGAATATGAGTCACATGGACCTACAATGACCCTACCTACATTTTAGTGAAAATAATGAAGTAAAAATTAGACTAAAAGGTAGAAATAAATACCTACGGATATGATTCTATAGGTTATTGTTATTTAAATGGTGTGAATTTATAAGAGTGTATGATTCTATAATAGGCCTATTGATTTGTAAAAATCAAAAGTGAAGTGTGAAATACCACATTAACTAATGGTTTTTAGTAGTTGAATTAAAATGACGTCAAGTAATTTCAAAATTCTTATCTATTTGTAGTCATTTTCACATGCATTTTTCCACATAGGCCCTTGGAATATCTTAGAAACATATGTAGTTGGATTCATTTTAAATATATTTGTTGATAACTCTTTGGGAGGTTCTTCTAAGTTGTAGACAAAAGAGATATGGAGAGTGTCTAAGATCAACAAGGGTAAAAATCCAAGTATCCTTGAACATTATGTATGCTTCCATATCCCAAAAGTTTGTTGCTTATGCTTGGGAAAAATTATGTAACATGTTTATATATTAATATAAGTAAGGATTTGTCTCAGATTTTGTGTTTGATAAGGTAATTCTGATATGTGGATAAAGACTTCCTTCATTGGGACCCTTGACCTTGACTACATCATATGGGATTATAACATGTTTAGTTTGTGTAAAGATTAGTTGGTGGAAGGGAGTAAGTATAATTCTAAATGTGAAGTAGCTAACATAAAACTATTTTCCATTGAGATAAAGTGAGTAGAGAACATGGACATGAAAATAGATTACTAAATTGAGGGAAGAAGTTATGTTCCCAAAAGACTTGTTAGTAGAGTAGAAGTTTCAAACAATATGGATATATAACCTAATAAAGTCTTGGACATGTTATGGCTTGTGTAAAAATGTTTATATGTCATTTACAAAGATATATGGTGTGGATTAATAATGAAGGATGACCAAAATGATGCTGAGGAGGAAGAATAGTGTGGAGGAGGAGTTGGAAGAGATGAATATGATGAAGATCAAATGGATGTAGGTGAAGGTACACTCTTTGGATCTATCTTATGAATTAGATGAGGAATAAAGGTATAATATCCATGTTTTTTGTGGAGTTAAATCCTAAAAAACTCATTGATATTATTTTAGATATAGAATTTGTTTCATTTTAATGATGTTGTGACCTACATGTAAAGATGACAGATGAAATTTAAGGTTCATATAGTTCTATGGTGGAGTAAAGTGAAAAATTAAAGGGGAGTAATAGGTAAGGGGGAGATAGCTGTATGGGATAGAATGGTCAAGAAGATCAATGGTAGATTTGTACCTAGAGACTCTTATATAGAACTATTTAAGAGATTACGTAACTTAAGTTATAAGGATCTATTTATCAAACAGTATATAGATGAATTTTAAAGGATAACCATCAAATCAAGTCATATTTAATTCTACCAAGATAAGGTCATGATGTAATTTAATGGGTTAAAATTCTCTATTCAAGTGGAGATAAGTTAAACATGGCTATAAATGTGAAGGAAGGCTATCAGTTTACACTGAAAGAAGATAAATTCATTACATAGATAATAGAATAATGTTTGAGGAAAGGGAAGATTAATTTAAGGAATATGGGGTAACATGGGAAGGAAACTATAGAAAAAAATTAGAGAATATCACAACATGTAGCCTGCATGTGTGAGAGAAAGAAGGAGCATGTGGATCTAAGCAAGAGAACACACAAGTTAGTAAATCCTATTCATCCATAAAGAGAGGTGGATTTGGATGAGGAATGGGAATAAGATTTCCAAGAACCTGATTTATGTGAAGATAGTTTGGATATATAGAATTTGAATGTCCATAAGTGCTTTTGGAGAGTAGGAGAAGGATTAAGGCCATTGTTCATGTCATCCATGGAGACGAAGAGTTTTTTAGATTGATATAGCACTCTTAATAACTAGAGTACATTGAAAAACTCATGATGAAACACGTTTTATAGAATCTACAAAAGATAGTAAGGAATTAGTGTGAAGGAAGATCATTTTATAAAAAAATTATATTTCATGAGGCAAACATTGTAAGGTGATCATGGATAATAGTAGTAAAAAAATCTAGTCTCTAATGATATGATAAAAAATTTGGGTTTGAAAAAGGTGGCACATACAAAATTATATAAGGTGTTGTAGATGGAAAAGGGTCATCAGGTGATGGCAAAAGGGCAATACCATATGAATTTCAATATAGAGCATAAAAAGATGAGGTTTGTACAATGTGATGCAAATGGATGTATGCCATGTAATTTAAGGAAGACCTTGAAGTATAATAAAAATGATGTACATTATTTAAGAGTGAACACCTATTTATTTGATAAATATGGTAATAGTTTCATCCTTAGTCCATTAAACACCTAAGAAGTGGTGAAAAATAAAAATGTTTGCATGAGAGTGTTGATGATATCAGGAAAAGTATTCCTGAAGGTGATGGAAGAATATAATGTGTGATTTGTGCTAATGCCTAAGATAATGCAATAAGGATGTAAATGTATCAATATAAAAAAGAGGAACCACTTCCACATGAAGTGAAGGAGTTGATATAATAGTTCACCAACATTATTTCAAATGACCTAATAGAAGGCATACCAATGGTATGCATTATAAGTCATCATATGGACACAATTCTAGGAGTTAGTTTTATAAACAAGGCAATTTATTAAATGACACCTTTTGAGAACAAGGGGATACAACGACAAGTGTATGAACTACTAGATAGAGGGATGATAACTTATAGTTTAAATTTGAGGGCAATACATCTAATATTGGAAATAAATAGGGGATCAGAGGGGTACATATGCCACAAATTTGAGGGAAATGAAAAATATAATAATAAAGTATCTATCTCAAGTTTTTTGCAATGATGGAATGATGTTTTACTTGAGTAGATATTTTTTTTCCAAAATTGTTATGAAGAGTGGGTATTACCTTATCTAAATAAGGGAACGATATGAATGGAAGACAACCTTCAATATGAAGGAATGACTTATGTATGGATAATAATCTCATTGTGTATAATAAATATTTTAAGTCCATCAATGAGGTTGATGAATGAAGTGTCAAATATATTTATAGGAAAGTACTTCATTGTGTACTTGGATGATATTCTGGTGTTTACTAAGACATAAAAGGAACACTAAACACATCTATGGAATGTGTTCTAGATATTTGACAAAGATAAGTTGTTGATAAATGTTAATAAACTCATATTTATGAAGACATTGCTAACATTACTAGGTTTTGTGAGATCCCAAAATAGTCTTAAGAGGGATCTGGATAAGGTGCATGTGATAATGGAAAGGTTTCCATTAGGGAATGCATTCAAATCTCAAAATTTTCATGGCTTAATAGGATTTTATAAAAATTTTATCAAAAAAATTAGTGGAGTGTGTAAAGTGATCATGGAGTATTACGGGGAGATCAAAAGGCATTTACATTGGCAAAGGAATATAAATAAATATTAAAAGAACCAAATAAAAAAGTGATTGATCTGTAGTGCTAACACTATCATATTTCAATAAGGTGTTCTAAGAGGACTATAATGGAAGTGGTAAAAAATAAAGATAGTTTTTAGACAAGATGGAAGACCAATCACATACTTAAATGTAAAATTTGAATTATGTGAAGAAAAAATATGCATTATACAACTAATATTTATAAGTTACTATGTATGCGATAGATAATTAGGGACACTCTTTATTTCCAAATGAATTTTTATTATACATAAACCATCATGCATTATAAATAAACCATCAAGTGTTACAATTTATAAATATATAAGGAAATTCCAACCAAAGACACGTGAATTGGTTTGAATGATTCCATTTTTACACATATGTTTTGGATCATAGGGGGTAAATTGAACAAGGTTGTTGACACATTGATTAGAATAACATTTATCTTGATAAAAATGTGAATGGGAGTGATGGATTTGATTCTATGAAGGAGTTGTATGTTGAGGATGTAAATTTTTAATATGCATTTAAAATATTGACAAAGAAACAAGTGAGGATGAAACCCCATGTAAAAGCACAAGCCATAAGGAATGATTTTAAAAGGAGTACAAATGTGGATGCTTAGAGGATCAATGCATGAAAATTTGATAAGGGAGAAACATAAAGGAGGACTAGCTAGTCACTTTTGGAGTGATAAAATATTGACGTAAATAGGAAGTTTACTACTATCTAATAATGGGTGAAATGTGTGTGAATGTGTGCAATGGTGAAATTTTTCTATTTGACATAAGGAATAAGTCAGAACACAAGATGGTATTGAACTATAGATAATCATTTGGAGTTCATCAAAATGTATTTTATGTTAAAACTACTGATAACATAAAGGGGCAATGATTCTTGATTTGTTATGGTCTATAGATTATCAAAGATGGTGTATTTTATTGTTTGCATAAGAAAAGAGACAAGATAAATTTAGCCAATTTTTTATTCCATGAGGTGGTGAGATTACATATTTTTTCACATAACATGGTGTCTAACAAAGATACAAAATTTATAGTCCATTTTTCACACACATGGAAGAAATTAGGAACAAGGTATAATTTTAGTTCAACATATCATCCACAAAATGATAGACAAATTGAGCTGATGAACCGAAGCCTTGGTAATTTAATCATATGCTTTATTGAAGATAGTGCCAAATAAAGATACAAGGATTTAGTGCAAAAAACGTTCCCTTACAATAATATAGTGAATAGGAGCATTGGGAAAACACCATTCCAAGTGATGAATAGAAGTATCCTCAGAGGAGATATAGATTTGAGAGACATCAGGGAAGCACATGGAATAAAAACATAATTAGAAGATATGAAGAGCATATGTGTGAATTAAACATAGAAGTTTTGAGGAAGCTAAAGTAAATCAACTTTAAATACAACTAATACATAGGTGATTTTCACATAAACAAGGAGTTCCATGTAGGATACCTAGTGTTGGAGTATTTGAATAAGGAATAGTTTTAGATGTGATCATATAATAAGATGAATATGAAGAATAAATGACCATGTAAAGTCTTGCACATGTTTCTAAATAATGAATTCAAGATATATTTTCTATAGGAATTAGTTTTTTTTTCCATTATCATTGTGGTAGACTTATATGATTTCTATGAGGGGAAATCGGATGGAAAAATAGTGAAATAAAAGGCACATATATCAAACTAAAAGCTCAAATACTAGAGAATGAAAAATAAGAGATATATCCCATGTATAAATCTAATTTATTAAGAAGGATAGGCAAGGCATATAGGTAGTACTTTGTAAAGTGTAAAAACTGCACAATAGATGTTGTGGCTTGGTTAGATATCACATAGATTAGTTGTTATGGCCATACTCTTGAATATTTCAACTTGTGAGTTGGATTTCATGTTTCATTTACCCAATGTTTATGATGAAAGATAATCTTAAGCACAAATTTAATATTACATCACCAAGGGCATCTTATGCCCATTTTTTTTAAAGCGGGAATAGTAAACTATAAACATAAGGAAGAATTTTTTATTGTACAGGAGGGCCAACAAGGAGGGAAAAATGCAAACACATATAATTCAATTCATTGAGTGGAATAAGTAATAATCTTTAATAAATTAAATAAGGACTATATTAGTTTCAATGAAACACATTGGAACTTATTATGTTTGTGTAAAGAAACATGGTGCATATTCACAAACACACTAACAAAATATTAAACTCTCTAAGCAATGGAACACATATAGATAGGATGCAATGTAATTTTATCAATAAACTTAGTTTGATTATGAGCCACATGGACCTACGAAAAAACCCTAGTAGGATCATAGTCAAAGTCATGAAGGAAAAAACCATGAAAAATGTGGAAGGTGGAATGATAGAAATAATTCTCTTTTCTAATAGGTAGCAAATATTTTGATGGTGCAAACTTTAATGAAATTATAATTTTAGAGTTTCTATTGAGCTAGAAAAATTAGGAGCATCGAGTGAAATATCACATTAAATAATTTTTTTCATAATTTTTATGAAAAGTATCTTTGATAACTTTAGGATGTGGATTTATTAATGAAAATTTGCATGGGTGTTTTGTCATGTGGACACCTATAAGAGATTATAAAATGGTCCATCAAGGTTCATTTTTAAGAGATTAGTCAGGAAATCTTAGGAATATTTTATTGATTTAAAAACTAAAGGGAGAGGGAGAGAATCTGAGCTTGACCAAGCATGTTTTTAATGCTTGGGAAAAGATACGTAATTTTTTTTGTCATATTAAGATTATTAGGATTTTGTTTTATAAGGTAAATTGGTTATGTGGTTAAGACATCTATTCATTAATAACGTTGATCATGAATGTATGAAATATTGAATAAAATATAATCTAATCATATATTAATTAAAAGCATTATATTTTGGTATTTTTTATTGAATTAAAAAAATTACGTATGAAAATATTAGTGTTTTAATTGCACCACATCCTTTTGTTGTAAGAAATAATTAACAAAAAAAAATTAGAAATAAGAAATAAATTTAATAATGTAAATAACATAATGTCCCAAAGTCTTCATGGAGGGGCCACTGGGGTTCATTCAAGGACATAATGAAAATCATTGTTGATGTGAATTTATAAAAAGCATTTGATGTATTTTATAAAAAAAACATACATAGAAGACAAATAGCCATGAAACCATCCTGAAGCATTCCAATAATAAAAAAACAATCATGTCATAGGATTTGAAATATCTCTAAAATGGATCTTATGTTACATATTTGATGAGTAATCCAAGTGTCTACACACTCACATTTGTATGGTTTCCCAACTTATCTTTCATTCGTAATTCTCAATAATGCAACATATTCTTATATTAGTTATTTCTCTTATGTAGGTTCAAGATACATGTATTACACTTTATAAATCTATACTTTGGTATGGTTTAGGAACTTTAGTATAAGTAATCCTTATTCCCTTCACTATCTAATTACATTACAAGGCATTATAAACCTTATTTTAATATATAGTTTAATCATAAGTTATAAACCAATGGTTAATTTTTGATTTTTCAAGTCCTCTCAAATATTTAATTTATATTATAAAATTCTAATTGTAGTTTTTTTGTGTCATATGCTTCAAACATGATGATTTCCTTTGTGAATTCTTAGGACAATTAGTTTGTATTTTGATTTAAATACAAAATTATTTTTCCTCATCTATTTCCACATCTAGAGGATATTAACAATCCATACTCTCTTTTTGTTTATCTTGGCCACCCATTTACTGATATCCAACTTCCTACTATTTTGAATAATTTGATGTTAATGTTTTGGTTGATGCTAAGGGTGTGCTTATTCTATTTGATTCTTCACTTCACTAATGGTTTTTGTAGGGTTTTTATATTATTATAAATTGTGCTTTGTAGTTATATATTTTATATTAAAGTGGTTTTATACAAAAATGTAATACATGTACTCATTCACTTTTGTATTTAAATATAGTGAGATTTGACCTAATAACATAATAAAATAATATCTCATTGTATAAATAAATATTATTTATTAATATAAAGTGAAAATGGTTATTATAATAATATTAACAATTCATAAATATATAGGCATTCAATAGAGACATGCATCAAAAACATGTTTAAACAATATGGTAGGCAAAACCCATAAAATTTATAGCAATTTTTTTTTTCATAGATGATCAAAATTGTACTGGCCTAACCAAATCCATACCAATTCATTTATGGAAACTCTTATATTCTAAAAAATTAAATTTATGACTTTGTTACATTTTTCTAAGGATCTGATATCCTTTCTTACTTTTTTAGAATTCCACACAAATCTCTAGGAAACTTTTTTACTTCCTTAAAATTGTAATAAACTCATGACCAATCGAATACCCATTAAAATTGGAGGGACATTATGGGGTAATGAGTTAAATACCTCTATTTATAACAATCCCTAAGGAATTTTACAAGTTTATAATCAACACAAGAGCATAATGAAATTCAACAAGAATTCAAGTGTGATGAAGTGTTTTAATCATTGTCCTTTCAATGAATGCAAAATAAATGTTATATTTAGTCTTTATCTAAATACTTATTTTGTTTTGTTTTTAATAGAGTTAATGTTTGGGTTATAATAGGTCCTAAAATATAGATACAAAGATAAGAAAATATAAAACAAAACCTTAACTACATACAAGACAAGTAGTAAAAAATGGGACCATTGCATAGATACTTAGGTCAATCACAACATCAAAACCGAAAAAAGATATAAGAAAAAATTAAAAAATTATGTAAAAATTTAAGATTGATATGAAGAAGGATATAAACCCACCAAGTCACAAAGACCTTCCATTACTTCCCAAATTTCTTTAAGGGATTGAATGTGATCAATAAAAAGGGTTTTATCAATGCTATTCTCCTTATACTTGTGTTTCTTTCCTCTAGTCCTAGAATTAGGCATGGCATGTATCTTAGTATTCTTTTTCTTCTTGATATTATCATGTAGGGTTATCAAGATCTAAGTGAAGTTTCTAATATTTTTTTTACTAATTAAAATAACATATTCCACTCTCTGATTCACTATCTAAGCATCCCTTCCATCTTCTCCATCTTCTTATTTTTTCTTTCCATATCTTTATTGATTTTTAAAATATCCTTGAACCTTTCCCATTGGTTGGCTTATTCAAGGGTATCCATGGTTTCCCCTTACCACCATAGCTTTCAATTTGGGCATCTCTTTCTTCATTCTCATATTCTAGCTAAAAATACCTTTTAGAATGCTCGTCTATACTCTGAATGCCTTATCTAGGTTGTCAAATATGTCATCATGGTTTTCTAATAGCCATCTGAACTATTGTCATACCTAGAATACTCAACAATAATTTGATCCAAGATAGTATCTTTAATAGGTTCAGTTAAAAACTCCATAGCCTCTGAGGAGTTGGTCTACGGCGATGGTTCTACCTATTTTACCTTTGAAGTCTCATATTTTTGAACATGAAAAAGACCATGTTTAGAGGGTTGATAAATAAAAAACTATTAAAGGGAGACCCAACCCTTGGGAAAGCATTAAAAGGAACAAGAGAGGTGGGTTTGGGATACTTTTTACATGGGCCTAGCATCCCAAAAAAATTTAAAATCCCCATTCCCTTTTTAACTGAGAGTTAGGGAGGTAAACAAGGTTGATCAATTTTAACAATAAACAAGATTAAGGACTAATGGAGGATGGCCTTAACCCCAATGTTGTTATTATTAATTTGAATCACTAAAGATTCCAATGGGCATAAGGGAAATAAGGGGACATTGAGTAACTTCTAATGGTGAATGTGATTGAGAAGGGATAAATGATATGAGAATATATTCCTAAATTTACCATTAACAGTAATATATTTCATGATAATAAGGCATACCTTACCCAAAGTCCCAAGGAGAGATGTTCGAATATTGTCATCCTCAAAGCCATGAATTATTTCTTATTCCTTGAAGAAGATGTTTATCTATTCAATTTTTGCCTCATGTATTTTAAAATATTGATACCCTTGGTAGTCATTACCTCCACCTTAGAAATAAACTTCTAAAAAATATCCATGATCAATCCTCACATCCATGGGTTATATCCTTTAAACTTGTGAATGTAACTAGCCATACCCCTTTTTTAGGATTTTCCTAATGGTCACATTTCTCTTGACATTGTTTTAGTATGAGGGATCCACCAATAAGCTTTACACCCATATTAATAGTTTTGAGCATAATATACCTTATGAATTCTCTTATCACCTTGTAGTTTTTAGGAAAAATTATGATTTTTGAAACTTCATGTGCATAACTTAAGAATTGAGGCATAAACTTATTAATGATAGACTTGTGATGATTAAAATATTGACCAATCTCATTAATGATCAATGTGGTAAAATTTAAATATATGTGAGCCATATTATTCATATCATAATTTTCATGATTTCCCATTAGTAGACTATTAGTGATAATAACAACATCCCAAAGGTATAGAAATATATAATGATATGAGCCATCCATCCTTTCACAACTAAGCAAAGGCATTGAGAATAATTTCATTATTAATAATGAGAATGATATAAGGATCAAATAATTCAATAAAAAATAACTTAATCAGGTCCTAGGTCTTAACAATAATATTTTCAAATCCATATGCCCAAGTTTAATCCACCTTAAACACATGATTGATGGAAACCGTCTCAAAAATCCTTACAATACTAAGATATTTCACTCACATGTTTCAAATGATCTAAATAAGGGCTATGATTCAATTAAGGAAATAAATTATGTTTAAGGTGTCACCTTCAATAACCAGTTGCCTAGTGTTAATCTCCTTGATAACTTGAATTTTGCATAGTGATGTAGTAGCTTCCATGACATGGTTCATCTGGATACCTTGAGGCCCTACATAAGATAATCTTTAATTACTTGAATATGTTGTCCCTAATGACCCCCCTCCTCTAAATTTATAAATACCTTTGGAGGCTCTATCAAAGTTAACCTTGGCCCATGGATCATTAGGGCTAGTCCATATAATAACATTCTTATTGACTTTTGAGGAAAATTTATTACTATTTATTGTGACAAAATCCTCAAAGTTGACAACAACACCTTCCTCATTTTTAGTTACCTTATCTACATCATCCTTCATGGTAGATATAAGGTTTTGCTTAGTTACTCCTTCTATTGTGGATAACACCTTATTATAAGAGTATTGTTATTCTAGATTTTTTTTTTTAAAATTTTCTCTCCATACATATGTCCCATAAAAAGTGGGTAAGAAATATCCTCCACAAAAATTTCATAATAGGGGAGATGAAGGGGTTCTTTAGTTGAGTGACCCATTCAAAAATGGAATTGGGATTAACACATAAAATAATGAATATATAAATAAAGTGGTTGAAGAACTTGCAAGAGAAGGAATAATTCATTAGAATATGAGAAAAATGTTCAACATACTCTTCACAAAGCATGCATCTATTAGTCGGAGCAAAATCTCTCTTAGCTAAATTATACACAGTCAAGATATTTTTCTGAATAGATAAACAATATAAAAAGTTAATATTAGGAGTAAGATATTTATTCTAAAGAGACATCCAATGGATATGATCATAGATAGAGTTAAGCTCCACCATAAAATATTTTTTCAAATTATATCTTTTGTCTTTATAGTCAGCTCAAACTAGTTCATCCTCCCTCATAATTTTAGAAAATCTAAATTTTTTTAACTTCTCATAAATATTATGAAGATGAACAAGCTCGTCATGGATTAAATAATATCTATTTAAGGTAATCCAATATTTATTTACAATAATGAATTCTAGGTAATCATTAACTTTAACCCCAATGATCCTAGACATTTAAGGAGCCAAGGTTTTCCAAGGCTCCATGGCACTCAAAGGTTTCTTAACTATAATTTTTTCCATTACCCATGTTATATATGCATATATTCCCTAGAATATATTTAATTTTAAAGACATTCTTTAAAAAATTAGATCCATTGGGGGAGGACTCTGAGGTTATAAATGAGAAATCCTCTATGTGCCCCACATATTTAGCTTGATAATGGTTTGATTTTGGTGTGATTATATGTTATTGGGTATCCCTTTTTTGAGTGCATTGTGTTTTACATCTAGATAATTTCCTTTGATGTTATATATAGAGTTTATCCTCTCCATTATAAAGCATTTGAGAAAATCAGAATCTTTGATTTTGTAAACTTTTGTTTACAACTAATAGTTGCATTGTATCCATTTGACTAATATACTAAGTTTTTTTATTCATATAAAGATAGCAAAGGTTATTTAACCTATCTATATTCTAGGAGAAAGAGATATTTTCATCATGTAGTTCATCTAAATGAATGTTATAAGAGCTTTTTGGTGTGAAAATCACAATTTAGTATCAAATCCTAAAGTCTATAATCTAATTCTTTAGTATCCATTTAATAGGCAAAAAATATCTATAATGTCAAATGTCAGTTGTATTTTCTAAGTACCACATATCATAAATTTGATTATCTATCCTGAAAGTGCCATTCATGGAGTAAACAATTATGTTTTTGAGATATATAGCATTATGTCTTGATATCCTTAGTAACATCAAGTCTCTTCATGATATAATATTATAAAAAATATCTCTTTTTAATGCAAATGGATTATGAGTATCCTGAAATTAAGATCAAAGATCTGTGAAAAGTTATGTAATTTTATTAAAAATTCAAACGTAAATCTAATGGTGTCTAATAATGGAATGGGTCATGTATTCCTATTTTTAATAATAAGGGAAAATTCATTAAGTGGAAAAGCTTGGGATGTTTTCATATTCATTTTTTGAAATTAATTTAGTTTTTGAGCTATATTTAAATTATGATATACGAATTGAGTTCTTTATAGCCATACCAGATGTCCAACATATGCATTGGGAAACTTATAGAATCACTAAATTTAGAGGATATCTGCATCATGATGTAATCCATTTTATGTCCTAATGTTATTATCTCTCTATATTATCATCAGATATCAAATGATTTTATAATTTATATATAGCTGAAAGGTATTGATATGCTTCCTAGTTATATATATTTTACTTTAGGTAGTAGGTGTATTTTCCATGTAATAAATTGCATTTGTGTTCCATCTAATCTCCCTCAATGTGTATTTTACCCCAAAGGTTTAAAACATCTGATTTCATGTGGTCAATAAAATGATCCTAATGATTTTATTAATAGTTTTCATTCCATCCAATAATATTTAGATGATATTCCATTTAGGGATTTATACATTAAAAATAAATTTTGGTCATCAAACCCAAGCAAAACAAAGAAAAGAGTTGGAATTGTTTTAATGAAAATGCTTCCCAAGTCTATTGTTAGTACCTATGTCCATAGTCCACAAAAATCTCCTAATCATGATTCATTTGTTTTTAGTATTATTGATATCATGTTAATTATCATTATAAATATAGTTGATCCCAATCCTTTAGTCCATTTTAAAGATTTGGTCAAATCCTTGAACACATACATTATACTTTAAACAATTTTTAGTCTATTAGAATGTCAAGTGGTTATACTTCATATGAATGTAAAAATTTATGAAAAGAATATTATAAATAAGAATTTTGGCCTTATAAAATGTCATTTAGTACATCTAAAAAATATTTTCACTAGGCAAAAAATTGTGTTGTTCTATCTTTCTACTTGAGCATTCTACTAATTCCAATGACATTAATAAAGATGAAATATGTTAGTTGAATTATTTAAGTTTATTCACTCAATATTCTAAAGAAAAATTAGATTCCCATTCCAATAAGCTAGATTTAATTACTATAGAATTTCAAGAAATAGATTAAAATATTAAAGAGAGTTAAATTACAATCCAAGAACAAAGATAAATTAGAAAATAAATTAAAGGCTAGAATTGAAAAACCTAAAGAGGTAAAAGAAATTTATTCTCATATTCATCCTATCACTAAGCTTATTATCCTATATCTTAACTATCAAAGACTAAATATCATACAAGATGTTCAAAAATTCCAAGTTAAATTTTAAGATAAAAAATAAAAAAGTGGTAGAAGACATATTTTTAAAAGTATTTACAAAAGAAGACCAAGAAGAACTTTTACAAAAAGAGAAAGATAATAAATAGTAAATAAATATTAATTTTATGGTGATGTTAACAGATTCAAATAAATAGAATAGTTTTTGAGGATACTATAATACCACCCATAAATTAAAAAATTCATCATTATAATTTTGAAAGGAACAAAAAACAAAGTGTTTTAAGTCACAAAGATCTCATGTGTTAACAATGAAAACATCAAAAGAAGAATTTAACATCATAGATTTGAGAATTGATATGCAGAAGTGAAAAGTAATATCATATAATATATCTAAAACTTTATGCAAATACAATGAAATTTCCTTGCTTATATAGGCAAGGAAGATCAATCATATCTATAATATCAAGCTAAGAGATAAACTAAGGATAAATATCCACTGTACCTAAAATAGAAAAAAAAAATCCACACCTAAGTGGGTGGTAAAACCTTATAAAATGCCTAAAACAAATAAAGCACCTAGGAAACATGATCTTAGATAAATAAAATACTATAACACCCCCTCTCAAGTGAATCTAGGGGATAAAATATCCAAAAAAATGGCATATCCATAGTATGATTACCAATAACAAGGTCTAAATGGGTACTCATGTACAATATATCTATGAATAAATAAAGAAGGAAGATGTCCTCACAGACACCCCTTAAAGACAACTTTCGAAACTTCAGGCATACCACAGAACTCAAGGTAATGAGGTGATGCATAAGGCTTCATAAATATGTCAATAAATTGATAATAAGTCATAATGTACTCAAATAAAATAACTCCATCCTAAATGTGTTGATGAATGAAGTGCTTGTGAATCTCAATATTCTTTGTCAAGTGGTGCTCAATAGGGTTACAATAAATGTGAAGTTAAATTTAATTATCACAACAAAATATAGTTAGTGAATCTTACATGAATCCAAACACTGTCAATAACTAAAGAAGAAAGAGAAATTGTTAACTTATTGTGACTATTAACTTGTAATTTATCTTTGTAGATGAAAGTTCAATAACTTACTTCTTCCTATAAGACCAAGTAACTAGAGAAGAACCAAGACAAAAATGGTATCCATAAGTGGAACTCCTATCATCAATATAACCTGCCTAATATGAATCATTATAGCCAACCATTTGAAAAAAACTCTATTGTAGTGTAATCCAAAGTGGGAAGTGCCCTAAAATATTGTAAAATCCTTTTGGTAGTCTATTATTGACTATCATGAGGATCATGTGAAAACTAATATACAAGCCCAACTATAAAATTTATTATTTGATGTGATATATCCACTTACACTTAATCAAAATTCTTCCCTTAGGAAGAGAGAACAAATCCCAAGTATGATTCTTCATCAAGGAAGAATACTCATCTGTCATCATATGATCCCACTCATCTATCCCATGAGCCTATGAAAAAGATTATGAATTCACATAAAATTCCTAACATAAAAGTCCAAAACCTATAGAATGTGCATAATGATGTTTTCAAAATTGATGTGCTACTTCTTGAAGTTCAAGTTAACATTGTTTTAATAACACCATGGTAAACCCAAAATAGCCATAAAATCATCACCTTCAACCAACTCAATCAATTCAAATTTAGCCTTTAAAGTTACACCCAAAATGTCAACAATGGTAACCTTAAGAACTCATATGGGCAGTGCACAAGTCCTATTATTCATGAGTAGTATGTGTGGAGAATACTGCAAAGAAGTTCTTGCCATAATTATCCAAGAATCCTGGGTTAGTACATTTATCTTTTTACTAGTGTATACAAGTATATCTTGAATGATTTAACCATCAATATCTACATTTACTTATATTTCTTTATTATACTCTATACTAGGTTAGACACAAGTCTCTTGTCATTATGCATTGTTCAATTGATGATATTCTCTAGGCTTTAGTGCTTGATGACTCAGCTAGTTCCTTAAAAGGAAATGATGTCTTTGTGAAAAATTCATTTATAAAATGAACAAAACTCATCACATTAAGTTTTGGAGAACCAAGGCTTTATACATTTCAACATGCATATGAACATCTTTGTCCTTAAGGAACTCAATTTCACCTTGTAGTTCTCATACCAAAGACATACTTCTTTTTTCCATCAATCATCTAGGTATCAATTCACACAAGGCTCTTCCCTTTAAAACTTGTCAGTGGATGGATATGAAATTGACTAGGAATGAGCACCACTTCATGAAGTAATATTTACCTCAGGACTAGTCTGAGTGGTAGGGCATGGAATCTATTAAACATTTTGAGATTTTTCATTCTATATCATCCAAAAACCCTTCTCTTTTCATTTTTTTTGATGGTGGTATAGAAGTTTGGTCATTCTTCCAGATGATGCTCATTTATACAAAAGGCATAAGTTAGACTGGGTAGTCACATTGATAATGTTATAGAGATCCACAATTGTAATAGGTTCTATAAAAAACACTACCAACTCTACATCCATGATTGAAACCTCTATATGACTGACCTTCACCATTTTCTTAGTTATTGGCTAAATAGGTGTGGTGAGTACCTTGCATGCATGGCTCATGAATGTCATTAATAATTTAGTAATAATATATATCATATTTATATTTATCACATATTTTATAATATGATGATAATTTATATTGAGTAGTACACTGAATCAAGGGGTGATATATTAAATCATGGTCTTCTTGGTAGATATCATAAGAATGCTTACCACTAAACAAGTACTCTTGTTGGGATAATTATTTATGTTATGACTTTCTTCTTCATTGTCAACACACCATAAAATGTTTTGAGTATCTTTAATACTTCACATTGAGCTTCTCCAATTGATATGCCATATGAGAAATATGGGATTCCATAAACTAATACTTGTATCTATACTTCCTATGGATTAAGTATGAAGGTAAGCTTCCAATGCCTCATTTGGGTCAATGAAAGTCTTCTAGGCCAATGTGTGTCACAAAAGAAGTAACATGCCTCATAAAAACTAATGTGCATGCTATGTTACATTTATCTAAAATGATAACTTGGAAAGAAGCATTTTGAAATGTGCATCACACTCATGCACACTCTTAGTGAGTTATTATCTAATATCATTTATGGAAGCAATACTCTTTTTCTCAAAATCTATAATGTTAAACTCTTGAAGAAAATCCACCTTTAATTAAATTCATAGTTATCCATTGCTTGTTGAGGATCAAAATTCTAGTACCATTTATGCCCATGGTCTAGAAGGGAAGTGGAAAACTAAGTTGCTTTCCATTCAATATAAATAATGCCTCTCACATACCAAATGAATTCATAATTATGAACATGTTTCACTCTATTTTCAACACTATGATATTCAGGCAGATAAAGTGTCATCTTATAGTATATTTTAGGTGGATAAGGTGTTTACAATGGGGCCTATTGTGATGTACTTTTAGTCCCTCCTTGACCTTATGGAGGAGTTACACCAATGCCTCCTACACCATCTCTAGATCCTCTAGTACCACTTCCCATGCCTCCCATGGTAAAAAAAGCATATGATATGATGGGAGTAGAAATAGGTCAATTAACTATTGATGGGAATGTACTCTTCCCACTATCTATATTTGTTCCTTTAAGCATTCTAAATTGATCCATAGGGTTGGGTTGAAATGGAAAATAAATTAATGACAAACTATTATCTTAATTATATACTTTAACATTTTGTTCTACAAGTTTAGACTCTGACTTTACACTATCTTTGTTCCAATTTCTTACAAGAAATTTGTCCATCACAAAGGTATGAGAATTCTCTATGGTTGGTTAATGTGGAGTATCTAGTTTGGGTTCTACAATCACCTATGATTGAATTATTTATTTCGCATGTATATGTGCCAATCTTCAATATGATCATGTGGTTGGGGAGTCCTCCTTAAGCCTTTTCACCTCTCTATAGAACCTCATAGAACTTCTAGAATCCTCTTGTTCCTTCACTAGATCAACTCTAATCATTTCCCTTCACCATGCCTTATCATAATTTCACTTATGAAACTCCTACTGATTAATTACCATGTTGAACCAATGATATTATATCCATATGTGCCCTTTAATTTACTCATTAATTATGTAAATCATGTAAAGGATAGTTTTATCCATCCATATAGATGTCTTCAAGTATTAAGTCAACTATAAGATTCTTAATTGCTAATGAAAATTGCTTAAGATACCTTCTGCATGGATCCCAGAAAAGGTTAAACTAGGATTCCTTTAGACAAGAGTACATAGTGTACATGTATTCCAAAATATATCTATTAAGCTTTCCTCACCAAAAAATGTCCACCACACAATCTAGGATGCTCCCAATCTTGCCAAGGTCAACTGACACTATATTAACTAGGAGACCTTCCATCCATAATTTTTTGAATGGTCTTACACATATGAAAAAATCTAGGAATGCAAGTAAACGAGAACTTATACAAATAAAGCTTCATAAAGTGATAATAAAGGTGCTAATCCACCCATGAACATACAAAAAATCTTGGTTCAAGATACTGAATTGCAAAATTCTCTTATATAGTAGCAACCCAAAATTTGACATTTTACAAAGATAACAAGTCAAGCATTTCCCACCATCAATCATGAACAAGCATAATGGTTCCCAACAATAGAACCAACATGTTGGGAATTTTTCCTTTAATCTTTCATGTCATTTCTTAGTTGCACTTCTATAGGAACATGAGTTCCAATGAGCTAATGTGTGAGCATATCCCATGATAAAGGTTCTTGCGTGATCACTCAAAACATGCATTCTAAGATCAGTTCCTATTGATTTCATTGTGTGATGGTGTATTCATTTATTTTCATAAGCTAGGGTACTCAAATAGGCACTTAGTTCTAAATTCATTCTTAGTTCCATGTCTAACTCTTGACTATTAATTCCCTATGTAATAATCATAGAAAAAGGAAATGGGTACAAAATGAGAATAAAATAGTATTAATTTAATTGTACTCATAATTAGATTACATCAACACAAGAGCTTCCTCTCATTTCATACATAATTCATATCCATAATTATGATGGCTCAAGATTATAATTATCAACCAAAACTAAGTAAAATTATAGGTATTTTTGCATAGTTATACCCCAACCATTTAGTTATAGAATTAATTACATAAAAATGACTCACCAAAGATCATCAACAATACTAAGTCATGGGAATACATTATATTAAATTCCTAATGAATTGGGCATAAATTCCCCTATATGTTCTCTCTATGACTGATCATCATTTTCATGTGCCTTTCTTCTCATAGACTAGTGCAAGATTCATGCTTTACTATTCTTCTTCGACATCCATGTGAACTGTTACCTAATCTTCTCTACTATTTATACCCTTGAAAAAGTATTTCAATATTGTCCAAGTCTTATGTTCTTAGTTATTTCATGTTTCCATAATCATCTTCATGAATTACTTATTATGTTCCACAGTCTTTAGTGATGTGTTTCTTTCATTCCTATGCTTCCTTCCACACCATTGTCTTAAAAAAGTACTAAGGAAAAATAGATATGAAATTGATGTCTCAATAAGAGATGAGGGTGATTTGGGAGGTATTTAATTTCCTTAATTCTAATTTTGTTTCATGTAGTGTGGAATTTATACCAGCTTAGAAGGAGATAGAAGATGTGTTTCTATTACCTTTAAAGGAACATGATGAAGATGTGTTTTCAGAACATATGGAATAGATGAATAGTCTAATTATGAGCAACTAAGGACATCCTTAAGAGGTAGAGACAATGAAGAGCAAGAGGAAGAATAATATGGTGATCAAATAATGATTGGTGATGGGAAAACAAAAAGGATTGATGAAGATGTCAAGGTCAAGGTTCATAATTTGTGAGTTGATCCAAATATTCTTTGAATATATGAGGATTAATATTGTCAATGGTTGTGCATGAAATAAATAATTAAGGTTGAAATTGTTGATGTGATTCTAGAGGGAGCATTAAAATATGTGCAAAGTTTGGTATATGTGGGAGTGGCACACATAAGAGTTGGCGAGGAAGATAATGAATAGATGATGGTATTATTAACTCAAACAAGTGTGGAAGAGGATGAGACAATAATAATTGTTGGAAAAGGTGAAGATAGGATTGAAGTGGCAACGTTCCAAAGGAAAGTGGTCAAATTCTTTAGAGACATCCTAAAAGTAGAAACAATAGATGTGGTAGAGTTGTTTAATATGGAAATAAGGGTAACATAAACAACTTCATGCTTCATCCTTCTTGTATCTAACCACATCTAGGAATTTTATTCATGGTCACATCCACTATAACCCATTCTTTTCTTGATCAAATCCACCAATAATGAATTAGACCCCCATGGCACAGGGTTTGAACTAGTGACTTCAAATTGGTAAACACTCAACTACATGACAAACATACTACCAACCACACCCAAATTGATCCTCTTATTATTATAAAAAAGAACTAATATTTTAGATGATATCTAAATTATTATTCTAATTATTAAAAAAAAAAAAAATTCTAAAAGGAGATGTCGGGCTACCACAATTTGATCTCATTGATTTTTATTCAAAGGGAATAGCTCTAGAGTTCCCATTATTTTACATTATTTATAATTGTATCTATATTTATGTGGTGTAAGGGTGGACAAAGTGATTCATATGTAAAATCTGAAAAAAAATGATGTTGAAGTGTCACCCCATTAAGTGAAGAGGATATGTTGTGAAATGAAACTCATTAAAATGCAATAAATATTTGCCTAGATTTTCACATTTTTGATAGATATTTATACTTAATATGGGCTTATGGGAATAATTTATAGAAAATTTGATGTCCTATATGAATGAAAATGGCAAAGAGAGTACTAAGTTTTGTGATGCATATTAGAATTATAAATTATAGAGCACGTCCTATTCCAGCTTAGTTTGTCTCCAACATTATGCAAGCAACGATTAAGAAATTATCAAGAATACAAGTGAAAGAAGCCATAACAACAGGACAAAAAGGTAAATCCACATGAAAGGAGAGAGGCAAGCATATGTTAAAAAGGCATTAAAATGCTCTTCATTCTCTTCAATCACACAATGTTGTCCAAATGTAAACATTGATAGAAGGATTCAAATCTATCTTCTTATTTGTTGTCGCAGCTTGACAATTATTGTTGGATGTGTAAGAATAAATATAAGTAAACTAATTGGTAAAAATTATACAACTAAAATAACTTACACATAATCTCATATGATAGTTCTCCACTCTACCAACTGTACTAAGGTCCTAGATTATTATAAGTTTTATTTTTTTCTTATACCTATATAGCTAACAGTAATAATTACCATACCATTCATTTCCTCTGAAAAGATTACTTAGTTAGAAGAAGTCATTACTAGGTTACTATAACATTTTTACCCTCACCTCTAACTCAAACCAAGCTGGATTTTATCCAATCTAATGACAATCTCATTCAAAAATATAATACTAAATCTAAATAAAGATTGAAAATGAAAATAGGTGTATCAATGATATGTCTAATGTTTCCAAAATGATGTAAATAAAAATGACATGCATTTTTATTATGATGATGTTATTGTCTATGATATACCTAATTTTCATGTAAATAGTGGATATTTAAGTTCTAGAGACTGATCATTTTAAGAATAGTTAACCATCTATATCGAGGTCATTACAACATTTTGAATGATTAAAGTTCAATTTTTAATTTAGAATTAAATTTAGATGAATATTTTTTTTCAAAATTTTAACATTAAAGTTAGAATTAAGGTTAAATAATTTTATTTTACAAATTTCAACATTAAATTCAAAATCAAAGTCAGATTAAAGGCATACAAATTTAAGATGACTTAGGGTTGACGTTGGAGGTCTGAGGTCAAAAGTGTGTGGAATACCTATATATAGTTTCTCTTAAGGTTTGGAAATGATTAAAAAATGAAAATATAAAAAGAGTGGAGTTTAAATTAATCAGTTGACCCCAATTAATCCCACAATATTTTGTGTTGCTTATGTACCCAATATTATGAAGATGGAAATCAAACCCACATAGTAATCTCACTTTGATTGTTTTATAAAATTGTGCTCCGTTCACTATATGAATGCATCTAGATATGTCTTGGATACTTGATCATGATTTTATTTTTTCTGTGACAAAACAAGATTTAGTCTTAGACGAGGATTGCTTCAAATGATTAGAATTGGAATTGGGAATAATAGGGAAGCTTTTTTCAATGTGTAATAGTGTAACTATGTATTTATATTTAAATTTCCAAAAGATAGAATAAGTTACTTGAGTGTGCCTTTATAGCAATCCAAAATAGGGAAACCTCATGCTACATATCCTAAAAAATGAATCAAACTGCAAGGGGGTTTAAAATTGAAAATTTATCATTAGACAACCTAAGGTTAAGACCATCCCATTTGGGTCAAGACCAACTACCATTATTGATCCAACTGGTTGGTCCCATCCTACGAGGAAACCTAAATTTTTTGGTGATCTACAATGTCAATACATATGAATATATGTGTTTTTAGTATTTAGAATAATTTTTTAAGTGTCACTTAATAATTTAGAAGAGAAATATGTCAAAACAAGTGTTTTGAACAATATGAGGGGGTCAAATAGGTCATGATTAAGTGCACAAGTTAACTAAAGTGATAAAGAATGACATAATCAACTATTCATGAACATATTTAAGTCTATACAAAATCAACAAAAACATTCAATGGTTAAGTATTAATAATCAATGTCTACATAAATGTCATTTTTTAATTGACTGTGGTACTCTAAAACCACCCTAGAGTATTGATGTATCTTCTAGAGCATTTAAACAACTTGATTAAATGGAAAATCACTTGAAAACTTAATGTGGAGTAGGAAACAATTTATTGTCCAATATAAAAAACTTTTAGGTCACTATGTGAATCAATTTTGTAATGTTGGAAAATCATGAAAGGTGTATAATACTGTAGATGAATTATGAGATGATTTATATAGTTAATTAAAGGGGGCTAGCCAAAGTAGGTGGCCATCTATTGGATGTTGCAGTAGGGTGACTACATCCTATAGATAGATGACTGGATGATGTAGTCAGGGGACTACATCATACATTTGGATGACTACACGATACATTCAAATGAATGTATAGTGCAACATTTAAACTACATATGAAAACAAATGACTATATGATGTAATTAGGTGACTTTATCATACAGTTAGTTAACTACATGATGAAGTTAGATGAATACAAGATGTATTTGGATGATTGCATCATCTATTTAGATGAATATAGGATATAACTATGTCATTATATCTTGTAGTAATTTGGATGAATCATGTAGACATCCAACTATATGATCCAGTCACCCATCTGTATTATGTAATCATTTGTCTACATGTATGGCTACAAAATGTAGTCATCCAACTACACCATGTAGTCATATGGTTGTAGGATGTATTTATCTGATTGCATCCTCTATTCATCTATTTGCATACTACAAATGGATACCTAATTTATCTAGTCCCCTATAATCACCTACATAAAGCATCCATGCTTTCATCTAACACCTGATTGTAGTCATCTGATTGTCAACTGTACAATATTGATAGTAGATATTGGTGCTTGAGATAGTTTAATGTACTAAAGGATTGAATACCATCAGGGTATAAAGTTTAATATATTATATATAGTGGTGAATGCCTCTAGACTGGCTTTCTCGGTATTGACAAAATACATTTATAAGAGGAAATTTAATTTAAAAAGTAGGTGAGCTAACCCTCAAATTTAAATTCTACCCTAAAATTTAGGTGATCTTTCACTCTCAATCACCCCATAAAATTTCCAAATGTCAACTTCAAAAAATATAATATTCATGAATTAATGAACATTCACCACTAAAAAATTCTTTATGGTGAGATGCAATGTGTCACAACTCTAAAAATTACTGATATGTACAATGAAATCTCATAATATGGATACAACATTTAAACAACCTTAGAAGATAATTTATCAAATAAGAGCATGGTACATAGTTACAATTTTGTATCAAATTATTAAAAAATATATACATTGCACTATATGATCTTATGTTATGCATGCAACATCTAACAAACATAAGAGGACCGTTTATCAAATTAGAACATCCTGCATCTTTATGTTTTTGTAATAAATCAAAAAAACTAAACTATACTACATCATCTCACAACTTGTATATGTACTCTATATATCTTCAAGAAGCTCCTCATAAACTTAAAATATAGTACATGACTATAGTTATATGCATAGATCCTTAAAAATTTAAACAAACACATAGATACTTTACATCAAGATGTGGCATGACAAATATCATATCCAATGCTTATTATTTGATGATAAACTTTTTAGGATTTATTTCACTTGTCAAAGGTGCCTCATAACATAATGAATCCACAATTTAATAATAGGACAAAAAAGATCCTCAATGAAGGTTTTTGATCCAGGAGGACCCATGTACCATTCTAAAATGAAGTCTTCAAAATTTAGTTTGACTAATGACACAGCATAGATCTCATTGAGATATTTCTGGCATAATTTGAATGGGTTTATTTTGAGTCCATATGCACAAGATATCACACGCTAAAGTTTTTGGTCAATAGGTAGAAAAATTGGTGGCACAGGTTGATGTGGCACAATTCTAGCCCACCAAGTAGACAATTGAAGTTGCAACACATGGTAGTTAGTTGGAGAAAAAATTGGGTATGGTTTTCATCCTTCATCTTTGATAGCATATGGTGTTTGGTCAAATGGGCCTTGCTATTTTCTCACTGGGTGCCCTCAGTAAGGGTCGACACACTCTTTGTGAGGAGGAGTGCCTTGGCCTCCTTTACTTCACAATTAATTGTATTCATTGGTGTATTTAAATATTTATTTACTCTATATTCCCATGCATGTTGGACTAATATTCATGTATTGTTAACAGAGCTCAAGCCAACTTGAGTCATCAAATCAATTCGGTTGTCAAGCTCAATCCCATGTTCCAACTATCAACTCGACACCAAATTTTCCAATTCTACATTCAAACCAACTACCCTCCAACATTAGATGCCAATTTTGAATCGGGTCAAGTCCAACATAGTCCAAATCCCAACTGAGTTGAGTTAGCTCAGCTAAACTAAGCTTGGAAAGCCAAACATAGCTCATGGATTGAGCCAACCAAGTGCCTAATCTAGAAAAGGGCTATCAGCCACTACGATGGGGGATCTTCAAGCTTATAAAAGTTTAAAATATTTCTATATCCCAAATGTGGGACTAAAGACTTCATTCACTCACCAAAGAAAATGTTGATAATTTGAAATCAGGACCTGTCAAATAAAAATAATAAGGCCTAACCAATAGACCCATGGGTAGTAACATAGACATAAATCCCAAGATATTGTATTTGAATAGGAATGTTGTTTGGACTATGTAATTTTTTAAAAGAGGCATATAATTCTTGGAGAGTTAGAGCCTTGAGCCTAGGAATTGGCTTAAGAGAATTATATCCAAGGGATAGTAGACACTAGTGAAGATATTGGAGACTTATAATATGATTGTTAAGCCATTTTTGTGTGAAAATTGAATAGAACAATCCTCACTTGGAGTGGACTTGGAGATGTAGGTTTATAAGCTGAACTCTATTATCAAGTCTTGGTGAATTTATTCCTATTCTTTGATATTATGATTATTTATCTTATTTTAGTCCTTACATTTATACATTTTATTTATTTTAAAATTATAAAAAGACTTAAAAAAAACTTTGTAAACAATCGTGTGTGTGTTTTTAGTTTTTCAAAACTTGTGCATTTTGTTTATGGATCAAATTTTGGTATCAGAGTGGTTGCGATTTAACAGTTAGATTGCTAGTGTATATTGACAAGGACTAAATCTAGGTGGGGTGAAGGATAATTTGTAGAGTAAGATCTAGATACTGGGTCAAGATGTACTAATGAAATGTCAATAGAAGAGTTTGAGTCTAAATGAGTTTTCCACCAAGCCTTCTTGGAAATGAAGGGCATGGTTGAGAAGCTTTACTGGGAAGGACAAAAGAAAATGGAGAGTTATGAAGGCAGTAAATAATTTGAGAAACCTTCCTCCTCTTCTAATAATGGTAAAGATAAGAAAGCCATTGAATCTCTTCCTTCATTAAAGCTAGATATCAAGTTTTAATTACCAATGTTTAATGGTGAAGTTAATGCAGAGAAATTGGATAAAGCAAATTGAAGTATATTGTAGGGTCCAAAAGATTACTGAGGATGAGGCCAAAATTCACTTGGATACTCTTTGTGTGGGAGGCACAACTCTCATCTGTTGGGAGATTAATTTGAAGGAAAGTGATCCTACACAAGGTAACTCAATTTATACTTGGAGTGAATTTTTTAATGAACTCATAAATCAATTTTATTCTTTAGGCTATATGCAACAAACCATGATGGATTGGCAAACTTTCAAACATGGTAAAGGCCAAAGTGTTCAATATTATACACAAGAATTTAGGAGAAAATATTTACTTTTGAATATTCTTCTTTATACACAAGAAACACTACTTAAGTACATAGGTGGGTTGCATAGTTATTTGATACACGTGATTCTTGTTTTCAATCCCACTAGTTTAGATGCAGTTTGGCTCCTCATTTAGAGGCTAGAGGGAAACTAATAAAAGAATCTTCTCCTAAATTTAAAAGTAAGCAATCTGATGTTAAACAATCAAAAAGGAAAAGTTCAAGAAAGGGTAAACAAAAATCCACTTTTACTGTTAAAAAAGAAGGAAAAGAAATTTGTAATCATTGTAAGAAAAATCATGATGAGTCTAAGTGTTGGAAACTACATCCTAAGTTAAGGCCTAAAAGGTTTAAAAAGAGAGAAAAGAAAACTAATGCTATGGTTTAGGATCTAGGTTTAGATTCAAGAGATGAAACTAAGATTATAACTATGGTATTGAAAAATAATTCTTCTCTTTCAATTTTTAACACTAAGTCATTAAATGTTGCATCTTCTTAAAAAAAAAAATTGTGCATGTTGATAAGAAAAGAAATGAATTGTTCCACACTAGATTTGTTTAAAAATATACTAAAATTTACACTCTATTTGATAGTGGATCTCAATAAAATTTGATTTCTGAGGAGGTTATTAAATAGTTAGGCTTACAAACTAATCCTCATCCAAAGCCTTATCCACTAGGTTGGGTGTGTGACAATGCAAAACTATAGTGTAAAAAACTTGTAGATTAAGGTCTGCAATCACGTCCAAGTTTGTTGATGAGGCATATTTGGATGTTGTCCCTTTGGAAATATGTGGGATTGTATTGGGAAGTCCTTATCTTTATGATAGAAAAGCAATCTTTTATATGGAGGAAACTTAGTACTTGCTTGTAAAGGATGACATTAAATATATAATTAGAGCACATCACATTAAGACAAGTCTTTCTTTGGTTTCATTATGGAAAATAAAAATCTAGTTAATTCAAGTAGGAATTTTTTTCTCATGTTGATTAAGTACAAGGAAAAAGAATATTCTCAGGGTTTGGAAAATTCTGATCTTAGGCATAAAAATGAATTGGTTGAAATCATTTCTAGTTATGATGATGTGTTTCAAAATCCTAAGGGTTTTCCCCCTAAAAGGGGATTTCAACATGAAATTTAGTTATTACAAGATGCTCCTCTCCCTAACATTGGCATGTATAGGTTATCAATGGTTGAAAATGAGGAAATCAAAAAGTAAGTAATGGAACTTTTGGAAATAGGTGTTATTCATCCAAGTTCATCTCCTGTTAGTTTGCCTATTATTTTGGTGCCAAATACAGATGGAAAATGGTGAATGTGTGTTGATTTTTTTGCTTTAAACAAAATTACTATTAAGAATCATTACCCTCTTCCTCGTATTGATGATTTATTGAATCATTTAAAAAATGCTATTTATTACACTAAATTAGATTTAAGAAGTGGTTATCAATAAGTTAGAATTAATGAAGGTGATGTTTGGAAAACCACTTTCAAAACAAAATGGGGATTGTTTGAATGGCTTGTCATGCCTTTCATATTGTGTAATTCACCAACTACATTCATGAGTTTAATGAATGATGTTTTTATTCAATTCCTTGATGATTTTGTTATAGTCTACTAAGATGATATATTGATCTTCATTAAAAATTGTGAAGATCACGTGATCCATATTAAGAAAGTCATGGATGCATTAAGAAAGGAAAAACTTTATTTGAAAATGTTAAAATGTGAGTTTGGAAAAACCTCTTTGATTTACATGGGGTACATTGTAGGACATGGTAAATTGAAAATTGATCTTACAAAGGTGGCAGTCATTGTTAATTGGCCAAATCCCAATAATGTAACTAAGGTTAGAAGTGTTCTTGGTGAAATATAGTTTTGGAGAAAGTTTATTTCTCATTTCTCATATATTGCATCACCTTTGCATTGTTTGACTAGTGTGAAACAAGTCTTTCAATGGGGAGGCAAGCATTAAAAGGCCTTCAACAATTCAAAAGAAAAAATAAGTACTGATCTTGTCTTGACACTTGTTGACTTACAAAAACCATTTGAGATTGATATAGATGTAAGTGATTATGTAGTGGGATCCATTTTAATATAGGGAAAGAAGCCTATCTATTATCATTCTAAGACCTTCATAAGTGCAGTAAGGAATTATCCAACTTATGATAACAAATTGTATGCATTGGTTCAAAGTGTTAAAAAATGGAAACATTAATTGATGGGCAAAGAAATAGTAATTCATACAGATCACTAGGCCTTATAGTATCTCCAATCACAAACCAAGCTACAACAGTTAGGCATTTCCATTAGATGGGTTTCTTGCAGTAATTTCACTTGTGATCAAGTATAAAAAAGGTATACAGAATAAGGTTGCTGAGATGCTATCTAGGCCTCCTATGGTAGTTTCATCTATTCTTTTAGACCATGGTTCTTTGTCTCATGAAAGTTATAAAGATCAATATGTTGATGATATTGATTTTAAGGATGTGTATGAAGACTTGATGAGTGGTAAACAAGTATAAGAATTGGACTATCATGTGCATAATGGTATTTTATATCATTTGGGTAAAATTTGTATTCCTCAAAATGAGAGGGTGCACATGATTAGGGAAGCACATACTTCTCTTATTTTTGGTCATTTTGGAATTGGTAAAAGGGTTGTACATTTGAAAATTTATTGTTACTAGCCCCATGTGCAGGAACGTATTGCCAAATACATACAAGGGTGTGGTCTATGTGCTAAAAAATGGACTAGTAATAGGAAACTAGGAATTTACACTTCCTTTCCTTTTCTTACCAACCAATGGGAAAGTATTTGCATGGACTTTGTAGGGGACTTGCCTATGTCACAAAGAAAACATGAATATTTGTATGTGATAGTGGTTAAATTTAGTAAGATGTGTGTTTTTATCCCTTGTACTAAACAAATTACTAGGGAAGGCACTACAAACTTGTTCTTTAAACATGTATGGGTTCATTTTGGGTTGCCCACTTCTAATATTTTTGATTGGGATTCTCGATTTATTGGGAATTTTAGGTCAACTTTGTGGGAATTAATGGACACTAAATTAAAAAAGATCACTAGATTTCATCCAAAAATTGATGGGAAAATAGAGGTTGTGAATCACACCATGGTACATTTACTTAGGGGTTATTGTAGTAAACATCCCAATCTATGGGATGAACATTTGTGTTATATACAACATGCTTATAATTGTGCACTTCATTATTCCACTATGAAATATCTATTTGAAGTTTGTTATTGATACTTGCCTAAATCTCATCTAGATTTTTGTTATGGATAGGATTCAACTATAGTTGAACATAATGATGCTAATAAAGGCAAGAAGATCATTGAAAAGATACAACTAGTACACTAGACTATTTGTGATCAGTTGGAGAAAAGTCAAGCAAAGTACAAAGTAAGACATGACAAACATCAAGTTAATCGCCATTTTCTAAAGGTGATATGGTATGGATTCACATCAATAAGGAAAGGTTGACAGGTGAAGGTAAATATTTGAAACCAATCTGTATGGCCCTTTTTGGATTACTGACAAAATTGGTACAAATGCTTTCTGATTAGATTTACCATCTTACATATAGATTTATTCAGTTATCAATGTTGAAAATATGAAATTGTATGAGCCTCTAATGATTATAGATCATGATTAAAGTGTATCCATTCCTTCTATTGATGATTTTAGTCTTGAGTATCTAACATAATTGTAGGAAGATAAAATTCTTGGTAGATAGGTTCAAACCTTGTGAATGGGAGATGTTGAGTATCTTCATGTTGGTCTTAAAGTGATGCATCCAAACAAGCCCAAATGGATAGAAGCCAAAAGGTGAGGAAGAAATACCCTCACCTCATTACTAATTAAAAATCAACTTTTGAAGGTCCAAAAGTTCTTATTTGGGAGGATTGATCTAGGAGGATCCATGTACAATTCTAAAATAAATTCTTCAAAATTTAGTTTGATCAATTGCACAACATAGAGATAGTCAAGATATTTTTGATGCAATTTGAATGGGTTGATTTTGAGCTTGTATGTACAAGATATTACACGATGAATTTTTTGGTTAATAGGTAAAAAAATTGGTGATGCAGGTTGATGTGTCACAATTCTAGCCCACCAAGTGGACCAATAAAGCTGCAACACATGGTAGTCAGTTGGAGAAAAAATTGGGTATGGTTTTTATCCTTCATATTTGACAGTGTAAGGTATTTGGGAAAATGGGCCCCACTATTTGCTCGTTGGGGGCCCTCAATGAGGTTTGACACATTCTTTGTGAGGAGGGGTGTTTAAATTTTTATTTGCTTTGTATTCCCATGCATGTGGAAATAATATTAATGTATTTTAAATAGATCTCAATCTAGCCCAAGTCATCAACCTGAATCAGTTGATGAATTCAAACCCATGTTCCAACTATGAACTCAACACCAAATTTTCTAATGCTACCTTCAAACCAATTGCCATTCAATATTAGATGTCAATGCTGAGTTGGGTTGAGTACAACATAGTCCAAATCCCAATTGAGTTGAGTCACCTTGGCTAAACCAATCTTGGTGAGCCTAACATAGCTCATGGATCAAGCCAAATAAGTGCCTAAGATAATAAAAGGGATATCAATAGCTATGATGGAGGATCTTTGGGCTTATAAAAGTTTAAAAACATTTCTAAATCCCAAATATGGGACTAAATATTTTGTTCACTCACTAAAGAAAATGCTGACAATTTGAACTTGGGACCTATCAACTAAAAATAATAATGCTCAACCGATAGATCCATGGGTGGTAACATAGTTATAAATCCCATGATATTGTATTTGAATAGGAATGTAATTGGACTATTTTTTTTTATAAAAGAGGCATATAATTCTTGAAGAGTTAGAGCCTTGAGCCTAGGGAACTAGCTTAAGAGAATTATATCCAAGGGAGATCAGATACTGGTGAAGATATTGGAGACTTCTAATATGATTTATAATCCATTTTGGTGTGATAATTTAATAAAATGGTCCTCACTTGTAGTAGTCCTAGAGACGTAGGTTTATAAGCTGAACTTCATTATCAAGTCTTGATTGGTGAATTCGTTCTTGTTCTCTAATATTTTGATTATTTATCTTATTTAAATACTTACATTTATAAGTTTGATTTATTTTAAAATAGAAAAAACACTTTAAAAAATCCATGTAAACAATCATGTGTGTGTTTTCAAATTTTTAACACGTGTATTTCATTTACGAATTAGATTTTGACTTCCATAATAATTCTTGGGAAACAAATTAATAAGGGTAGGTTTTTTCAATCAAGGATTGTGATCCATGGGAGAGAACCATTTCAAAGTGGTATCTATTCAAGAGATCTAAGAAAATATTTGCTTTAGTGTGTAGGTCCAAGTGGGAATTTAAGGATTAATTCATGTCCATGATTGGATTAAGGGTTTTGAAGACTACATGTGTTTATAACCTAATAAGGTTGTATTTTATTATAGTCATTTGAATTTTTTTTGTAAACACACATTGAAAGTAATAAAGAAGAGTTTGTTTCTTTTTATGTGCATGGATGTTTGTGTCTCCATTATTGAAGGTTGAGTTTTTAGGTTAAACTATCTAAGATTGTCCTTTATTAGACTTTTTAACCATGACTATATCATTGTATATCCAATAAAATTCCCAATTCATACCAAAGTATAAATTTCAAAAGTGTAGAACAACTATCTTCACTCTTCTTGGGAGAAATAATTGATTTGAGAAGATTTTGGGTTATTGAGAATTAAGAAGAAACAAATTTTAAGCAATTAGACACACATGTAAGTTTGTAGACACTTGATGTAGTCTTAAGATATGTAATTATTTATAATTAAAATATGGCTTGATATAAGCATTGTGAAAATTATTAATTTACCTTATGGAAACACAAAGGGAAATATTGTTCAAATTTGATTTTGAATAAATTGATAGAATTTATGTGTGGAAGCAATATACTATAAAATTTGTAGCATAAAGATAATTTCAATTGAATGTAACTAAATGAAACATGAATCAATAGACATAGAAATAAACATCAAGTGATTAATATCTAGTAAAAATCAGTCAATTTATATTATTTTTTATTTTTTAAATTTAAAAAGTATGTAAAGAGATCTTTAATAAAAAATTCAAATGGTTACTCTTATTATTAGAAAAAGGAAGAAACCTCATATAAGATATGTAAGTTATCATTTTAATTATTAAAAAAATATTGAAATCTATAAGAAGATATGTGAAGTTATGATGTGAATAAATAAATCACTATTCATGTTGATGAGGTGGCAGGTCACTATTCACACTAATTAGGTTGTAGTCACTATTCATACTAGAGATGTGGCATGTGGGGTGTAGTTATCCATAAAGGCACAAGGGACATCTACTTTTGATCATATAGATGGGTGTAGGATAAATTTATAGTGGGGATCCATAATTATGAAGTGTGCTCTTGTCAAAAAGGAGATTCTTTATCATTTTTTACTCTTGTGCAAGTGGGAGACCAAGAACACTATTCCATATTGATCACATATGTAAAGTGGGCACATTTATATGTGTGGCATTATGATCATGAGTTTGAATTTAGACAAATGGAAAACTTGTACCTTTTTTAGACTCTTATGTATATAGAAAATAAAGACTTCCTTCCTCATTGAGCACCCAGGTGGAGTAGGAGACAAATTGAATGACACATATTAGATGGGTCCATTATAAAATGGATCACTTGGAGGAGACAATTTTTCCCATTGACCAATAGTCCCTCCAAGTGAATGAGTGTGAATTTTTTTTTTTCTTCCCTTTATATTTTCTCATTATCTTGTTTATAAATAGATTGTAAACTAAAAAGTTTAGGCTGGATTAAACTAGTGGTAAAATGTTATAATGGGAGTTTAACTTTGTGTGAATAATATTTGTATAAGATCCTCCTTTTTATGATGCTATCAATTTTGTGATGTGTATAAGAAAGATTTGATGAGGAAGCTTTGTAGAACAAGTTTCTTGTATAATATGTTGATGTTAATAGAATAAGTTGTTTTGTGAGAGAATTTACATTTACATCATTTAGTATCAGAGCTCAAGTGTGTGATGAATATATTAAGTTTAAAATACATCATTTGGTATCAAAGTTCCATTGTGTGATGAGGAACTCATGTTTTTTTGCATCATTTTATATCAGAGCTCCATTGTGTGATGAGGAACTAAAGTTTTAATTCCATCAGTTGGTATCAGATCAAGTTCATATCCTGCTCAAAGTGTTATTTTCCACATTATCATGGGTAGAAAAAAAGAGGAGGGATATTATAATAGGGAGAGTGTTGGGTAGAAGTTTTGAAGAAAATAAAGTGAGCTTTGTTGCAGGTATTTTATTTTGTAGGTATGAGAGAAAGAGCACCATAGATGTAAGGCTTGAAGAAGATGTTAAATGACATAGAAGTAAAGTTGAAGATGATGGAGGATGTGTAAGATTCATATTCTATAGCACAAGAAGAATAAGAAGCATAAGAAGAGATATGGGAGGTGTTAGATTCCCTACAAGCTACCATGAATTTTATGGCAAAAGAACTAACTATAAATGAAAAGAGACAATCAAAAGTCAATAAGTAGATAATGAAGACCGCAAAAAATGTAATTTTTTTGTGTGGGAAGGAGAGCCCAAAATGATATCAAGTAATGGATGGTGGAGTTGGAAGTTTCATTTGAATAAGATAAAGTTGAATACCCCATGAGGGTGAAAGTTGCAAGCAAGAGTTTATTGGAGTTACAACCATGTATTGGAAAGATATCCAAGTAAGGAGATAAAGGCAAGGAAAGAAGAAGGTGAGGAGTTGGGAACATATGGTTTCCATGTTGATAGGTCATGTTGTGCACCAAAGAAAACAAGTGGAGTGGATGGAGAAGATTCATACATTGAATCTTAAGAGAGAAGAGAAAAAGAAGATTGACATGAGAGGTTTTATGAGATGGAAGTGCCATGTGAGCAACCAAAATATGTTTTGGTGAGTGAAAATAAGAATCATGAGAGTGAGGAGAATAAGGTTATCATAGAGGACAACAAGAGAGTGATTTTCTCATTTGAATAACCCAAATATAATTTTAATATATGAAAGGAGGAATAAGCTTGTGAGTAGCCAATGGAGGAATAAATCCTTGTGAATGAAGATAGAGAGGTGAATGAAGAGTAAAATGATGTATAGTTTCATGTGAATTAAAATTACATCCATATAGAGTTACATGTGAATGAGGATTTAATCCATGTGGATTTGTAGATAGAGGAAGAAAGAAGCCATATATATTTTCATGTTTCCATGGTGGAATCATTAGATCTAGAGGTTGTGCAAGCAAGCTCACCTGAGGAGAGTTTGGAGGATGAATTTGTACACATTAGGTATAAGTTGCAAATAGTAAAGTGTGATGTTGAATATGATCCAAAAATAGTTTGGACAATGTGTGAATAAATCCAAGTGAAATTTAGGTTGTGGTGGTTAATTTGTGGTGGGTTTAAGCCCACATGGGAGAGTGAGATGCATGATAAAGCATCTTGGTGGAGTAGGACTATTGATATGGGGTGCAATCCTACAAAGGACAATATTTATGGTGGTTAAAATCCCACAAAGTCTAGAAGTTATGGTGGGTATTATCCCACAACGAGATAGAGAATTAAAAGAGATGATAAGAGGATAGGAGGGAAACTAACAAGTAGAAGTTGGAAATAGAGAAAGAAGGAGAACACATAACTATGCTACTTGGTGTGTTGGATGGGGATGCCATGTTCATTAAATTTCATGACCAAAAGAGTGGTTATAGAACTTACCCCATCCATGTGATTATGAACTCACATTTTTAAAACCTTGGATGTTTGATGCAAGAGCATCCAAGGAATCATGTAATCTTACATCAAATAGAAATAAAGTGGTGTATTTTAATGTGCTCATGTGTTCATGTTTATGTGATCCTAAAATGTTTCGGAAACAATTAGAGAAATTATTAGGAGTTGAGTTATTTTTAGTCATAATAGAATGATGTAGAGAAACAAATTACTATTCATGTTGATGAGGTGGTATGTCACTATTCATATTGATGAGGTGGTAGTTACTATTCATACTAGTGAGGTGAAATGTGGGGTATAGTTCTCCATCGATGCACATGAGACATATTTTTTTTATAGATGAGTGTGGGATTAAGTTTTAGTGATGAACCATAAAAAAAATTAATATCTCGTCAAAAAGGAGATTCTTTACCTTTTTTTCACTTTTTTTCAAGTGGGAGACCAAGACCACTATTACAAATTGATCACCCATGGGATGTGGGGTGCATTTCCATGTGGGTACATCTAATCATGAGTTTGAATTTAGACAAAAAGATATCCTTTAACTTTTTTTGGACTCTTATTCATGTGGGGGACAAAGACTTCTTTCCTAACTGACTACCCATGTAAAGTGGGACACTAATTGAATGATAAACATTATAGGGGCCTAGTCTAAATTGGATCACATAGAAGAGAAAATATTTCCTATTGAGCAATAGTCCCTCCAAGTGGAGGAGGGTAAATGTTTTGTCTTGGGACACCAATTTAATGACAAACATTAGAGGGGTCTAGTCTAAAGTGGAGCAAACTGAAGAGACAATGACTCCTATTTACCAATAGTCCCTCCAAGGGGAGGAGGGTGAATTTTTTTATCTTGGGACACCAATGGAATGACAAACATTAGAAGGGTCTAATCTAAAGTCGATCACATGGAAGAGGCAATGTTTACTATTGACCAATAGTCCCTTCAAGTGGAGGAGGGTTAATTTGTTGTCTTACTTTTGTATTTTCTCATTCAATTGTCTATAAATGGATTATAAACCATGACATTTGTATGTTGGATTAGACTAATGGGAGAAGGATATAAAAGGATTTAATATTTTTGTGAATAATCTTTGTAGAATAGCCTCATTGGTATGATATTTCCTAACTTTTTATGTGTAGAATAAATCTTTATTGTGGAAGCTTTTTAGAATAATTATGTTGTATGATTTATTGATGTTAACATAATTTGTTATGTGAAAGAATTCATGTTTACATCATTTGGTATTAGAGCTCAAGCATGTGATGAAGATCTCAAGTTGAGAGTACATCATTTGGTATCAAAGCTCCATTATGTGATATAGAGCATGAGGAGTGTTTCCATCATTTTGTATCCTAGCTTTGTCTTTGTAAGCTTAGCGAGAATTTAATTACTTCAAGTTACCATAATTTTGACCTCTTTGATATTTAATTCCTTCAAGTTACCAAAATAGAATAGGAACCTTGGGATTTCTTAAACACTTGGTCTCCCAAAATAGTTCTCCACTCTACAAACTCAACTAGGGTTGGATACCATTCAATAATTATGTTTTCTTTGGAAAATGATGTTTATAAAAATGCTGGGGCTTTCAATTATGATATTCTTCTTCTCAATGATATACCCTTTTGTGAAGATTATGGATATTTAAGTACTAGAGATTGATAATCTAGAGAATAGTCAATCATCTATATCAAGTTCACTATAACATTTTAAATGATTAAAATAGAATCTTGATTAAGAACTAAATTTAAATGTTTATTTTTAAAAATTTAACTTTTTAAATTGAAATTAGTGTTAATTGTTATTTTCCCCTCAATTTTCAATATTAAAGTCAAAATTAAAGTTAAACTAAAAGTAGACAAGTTTAAGGAAACTTTAGGGATGATATTAGAGGTTTGATGTAAGGGTGACACTAAGGGTACTTTGTATCCAAACTTGTATTCCTGATTTATTTTGTATTTAATTTTATCTTTATTAATTCAATTTTAAATGTGATTTTAATAGTGAAACACTTCAATATATTTATTATTATAAAAAATAATAATTTGTAAAAGATTACAATGTAAATTAAGTAGTTGGTATTCACGATTTAGACTCCCTACCAAAGGAAAAAATATCTCCAAATAGTCTAGAATTAACATAAATGCTATAAAATCACAACCACCAAAACAACCCCAAATCCACTTCAAAAGGAACATCAAGAAATTAATCACAACATGCCTCACCAGAAGGAGGAGATGGAGGATCATCCTTAGGTGGTTGAGCACTCCAAGATCAATGCCCAATCCAAGGAGAATAGAGGGCCACCTATCAATCACATGGGATCTTGAGAAACCAAGAGTATAATAATACCTAAGAGGATGTTTCACCATACTATCAATTAGTTTGGTACCAATAGGTTAACCCCATCAAGAAGGACTTGTGACAACTCTACCATATGAAGGCAACAAACTCCATCCCTCCCATTTAGGCGTAGGGGCAGAGAAGTGGTTTCCACTACAAGAATAACTTTATTGAGATATGGGCACATGTATTATTGAGCCTTATGGTGGGTGATATAGGGGAATTCAAGTCATGCCATAGGAAAAACTCTCTAATGATAAAGAACCTAAATCAAAAACTTGAGTTCCATGGCCACTTATTCCACTTGGGCTTAAAGTTGCACAAACACTGAAGATATCATAGACACCTTGTCATTAATACTAAAAATTCAAGATGTTTATTCATTATTAAATAAATGAGATTTTATAATTTTCCATAATTGAAATAAAATAATAACTTTGAATAAATTCCATAATAAGAAGAACAATACGAAGAGATATGGGAGGTGTTAGATTCCCTATAAGATACTATGAATTGTATGGCAAAATAAGTAACTATAAATGAAAAGAGACAAATAAAAGTCAATAACTAGATAATGAAGACCACTAAAAACTTAATTTTTTCATGTGGGAAGGAGATCCCAAATGATATCTTGTAATGGATGGTGGAGTTGGAAGCTTCATTTGAATAAGATAAAGTTGAATACCCCATGAGGGTGAAAGTTTCAAGCAAGAGGTTATTTGGAGTTAAAAACATGTATTAGAAAGATATCCAAGTAAGGAGTCAAAGGCAAGGAAAGAAGAAGGTGAGGAGTTGGGAACATATGGTTTCCATGTTGATGGGTCATGTGCACGAAATAAAACAAGTGGAGTGGATGGAGAATATTCATACATTGAATCTTAAGAGAGAAGAGAAGAAGAAGATTGACATGAGAGGTTGTATGAGATGGAAGTGCCATGTGAGCAACCCAAATATATTTTGGTAAGTGAAAATAAGAAGCATGTGAGTGAGGAGAATAAGGTTATCATAGAGGAAAACAAGAGTGTGATGTTATCATTTAAAGAACCCAAATATAATTTTAAAATATAAAAGGAGGAAGAAGCTTGTGAGTAGCCAATGGAGGAATAAATCCTTGTGAATGATGATAGAGAGGTGAATGAAGAGTAAAATGATGTATAATTGCATGTGAATTAAAATTACATCCATATAGAGTTACATGTGAAGGAGGATTGAATATATGTGGATTTTTAGATAGAGGAAGATGGAAGCCATATATATTTTCATGTTTCCATGGTGGAATCATTGGATTTAGAGGTTGTGCAAGCAAGTTCACATGAGGAGATTTTGGAGGATGAATTTGTAGACATGAGGTATAAGATGCAAATAGTAAAGTGTGATGTTGAATATGATCCAAAAATTGTTTGGACAATGTGTGAATAAATCTAAGTGAAATTTAGGTTGTTGATCCAATAATTATAAGTTTTAGTTGATAAATATTTCAAGAACATATAAATAACACAGTAACAATGAATTCTCTGAGAAGAGATGTACTATTACTCAAGATTGCAATACAAATATATGCTTATCTCTGAGAAGAGATGTCTCCTTTTCCATTTCAGGTTACATCTTCATTTATATAGATTTTGAAAGCATGGGGAGGATGTGTAAGGTCACCAATCTCGAGGTAGATTAAGTGGTTCAAGGTAGGTCAACAATACAAAATTTGAGGAATTACCATTTTTAGAAACTTACTATTTTTAGACTATACTACTAAAATTGAAATTTGGGGCACTTCCATTGGGGTTTAAGGGCTCAAAATTCATCAATCAGAGATACATGACATCTCATGATGTTCTCCTCATTATTATCTTTGTAATGGTTCAAACGGCGAGTCAATTGGAGCTACGGTGCAAAAGTTATGGCTCCCAGAAGTTCCATCATCGATTGGGGTGGAACTGTCACCTGAATTGTTGCCCATATCAGTTGTGGTGGGTTTAAGCCCACATGGGAGAGTGAGATGCATGATAGAGAATCTAGGTGGAGTAGGATAATTGATATTGGGTGCAATCCCATAAAAGAGAGAATTTATAGTGGTTAAAATCCCAAAAAGTATAGAAGTTATGGTGGGTATAATCCCACAATGAGATAAGAGGATATGAAGGAAACTAACAAGTAGCAATTATAAATAGTGAAAGAAGGAGAACAAAAAACTATGCTACTTGGTGTGTTGGATGGGGATGCCATGTTCATTAATTTTTATGACCAAAAGAGTGGTTATATAACTTACCCCATCCATGTGATTAGGAACTCACATTTTTAAAACATTAGGTGTCTGATGCGGGAGTATCCAAGGATTCATGTAATATTGTATCAAATAAAAATAGAGTGGTGTGTTTTCATGTGCTCATGTGTTCATGTTTATGTGAGCCTAAAATGTTTGGGAAATAATTAGGATCAAATATTAGGAGTTGAGTTATTTTCAATCATAGGAGAATGATGTAGAGAAATAAATTATTATTCATGTTGATGAGGTGGCATGCCACTATTCATGTTGATGATGTGATAGTCACTATTCATACTAGTGAGATGAAATGTGGGGTATAGTTATCCATCGATGCATATGAGACATATATTGTTTTTTATAGATGAGTGTGGGATGAATTTTTAGTGAGGATCCATAATTAAGAAGTGATCTCTTGTTAAAAAGGAGATTCTTGACCTTTTTTTACTTTTTTGCAAGTGGGAGACAAAGAACACTATTACAAATTGATCTCCCATAGGATGTGGGGTGCATTTCCATGTGTGGACATCTGATCATGAGTTTGAATTTAGACAAAAGGATATCCTTTAATTTTTTTTGGACTCTTATTCATGTGGGGGATAAAGACTTCTTTCCTGATTGACCACCCATGGGGAGTGGGACACCAATTGAATGCCAAACATTAGAGGGGTCCAGTCTAGAGTGGAGCACATGGAAGAGACAATGTTTCCTATTGACCAATAGTCCTTCCAAGTGGAGGGGGGTGAATTTTTTGTCTTCAGACACCAATTGAATGACAAACATTAGAGGGGCCCAATCTAAAGTGGAGCACATGGAAGAGACAATGTTTTCTATTGACCAATGCTCCCTCCAAGTGGAGGAAGGAAATTTTTTTGTTTGGATTTTGTATTTTCTCATTCTATTATTTATAAATGGATTATAAACCATGACATTTGTATGATAGATTAGACTAGTGGTAGAAGGATAGAAAATGATTTAATATTTGTGTGAATAAGCTTTGTAGAAGAGCCTCCTTGGTATGACATTTCTAATTTTTTGATGTGTACAATAAATCTTTATTATGGAAGCTTTTTAGAATAACCATGTTGTATGATTTGTTGATGTTAACATAAGAAGTTGTTGTGTGAGAGAATTTGTGTTTGCATCATTTGGTAGTAGAGCTCAAGCATGTGATGAAGATCTTAGGTTGAGAGTACATCATTTGGTATCAAAGATCCATTATGTGATATAGAGCATGAGGAGTGGCTTCATCATTTGGTATCATAGCTTTGTCTTTGTAAGCTTAATGAGAGTTTAATTCCTTCAAGTTACCATAATTTTGACCTCTTTGATATTTAATTAGATGGAATGGATATAGATCTCCTACTATTGTTTGTTATTTGCATTTGCAATTGTGTTTGTGTGGGGAAGAGTAAACAAAGAAATTAATATGTATTTTTTTTTGAAAAGGTAAAAAGGTTTATCAAAAAATAATTATAGTACAAACAAAGGGTTGCCAAAAATGGCAAGCCCAAAATCCAAATAAAATAGCATAACTTTACCCTACGAATAAAAGGGCTTCAGAGAACCCTAAGACTTAGGTTGTTTCAAACATAACTTAATCCTTATATAAATTGGTACTGGCCAGTTGAAGAATCATTTGGTTCACTTAATTCCAATTTGACGTGTCCCTCTTCTTATTAGAATCCAACTTATATCATGTTGATCTTGAACTAGCACATTTTTCTAAAATTTTAGCAACAACATCATGTTGTTTGGAAACATAGACTGGAATGACATCCTCAAACTATTTCCATATAGACTTTATTTGAGTCACTATAGTGCTTATTCTCCAAGCTCTCAAAGAAAAATCAGTAATAAGATCTAATAAACCCACCATGATTGACAAATCAGACTCAACTATAAGCTTGTAAACCCCTTCCTTCCAAACATTAAGAGAACCTTTCCTAATAGCTAACCCTTCAACTTTACTATCAGTAGCCTTTACAAGACCCTCTAGCTCCAAATAAAGGATTTTCTCTCTAAATTCTCATCTAAGAAAGCCAATACCAGCAACTCCTAGTTTATTCTTAGTAACCCCATCTGAAGATCCTCCTACTAGTAACAACTCTATGAAAGAGATACTCCTTATTGGAAATCCATCTATAATAAATATTTCCATAAATAGCTTGATTGTTGAAAGTTGATTTTTGAAAACATAAACCCCCTTGGGATTTAGGTTGACACATTTTATCCTAGTTAATAAGAGCCCACTTGTTGCCCATCTACAAGCCATCCCAAAAAACATTTCACATTATTGTATCCAACTGTTTAAGGACTCATTTAGGTGAAGCTAAAATAGAGAATCTATATATGGGCATAGCTTGGATCACTAATTGGACAATAGTCATTCTTCCTCCAAAATAAAGCCAATTATGTCCAATGATTCACTTTAGTAATAATCCTATCAATTAAAACTTTCTAATTAGGCGCTTTTAATTGATAATAGTGAAGGGGAATTCCAATATAATCAATAGGGAGAGTACTCTGTGTGAAGTTAAAAATAGATCAAATATGCTTCTAGATGCCTTTATTAGTATTAAATAACACCACCTTAGATTTAGTATCATTTACCTATTGCCTACTGGCCTCCATGTATGTAGTTAATGTATTTTTGATACTTATAGCCTTTGATAGGGTAACTTCACCAAATAGTTGTTTATCATCTACAAATTGAAGAGGATATAATATCTCTACACCCAAATGGATAACTTTTAAAATACCCTAATTCTTTTTTCTCTGAAAAATTCTACCAAGTCCTTTAGAAGTATGATAAAAATAAATGGAGAAATAAGTTCACCTAGACAAATACCTTTGGACATAGGAAAAGGGACTAAAGGGGAACCATTAATGAGAAAAGATAATGATAGTGTTAAAACACAACTCATAGCCCACTCTCACCATTCCTTAAAGAAGCCATTTTTTTCAAATATTTGATCTAGGAATTTCCAAGGAATTCTATCGTAATCTTTAGACATATATAATTAATAAAATTACCCTTCCAAAGTGATGCATTGAGTTCATACATTCATGAGGAATAATTTTTTCATCTAAAATTTGACGTCCCTGCATAAATCCTCCTTGTTCATGGGAGATTATGTTGTCCATAACATTCCTAATATTTTTAGCCATTAACTTAGTGATTATTTTATAGATCACATTATAAAGAGAAATCAAACTAAAATCTACAAGATTAGAAGATTATTCCACTTTAGGAATCATATCAAAAAATATGTTTTAGATCCGTGAGCATAGTTCTATTTAAGTGAGATCATTTGATGGCCTTAGTTAAATCTTCTCCTATGGTATCCTAACTTTTTTTCAAGTCAATTAGAAAACCATCTAGCCCTAGAGATTTACCTAATTTCAAATAAAAACTATTCTCCTCACTTTAGCCTTATCCACTTGAGTGAAAAGGATCTGATTATGCTCATCTAAAATAATTTGGGGGATACACTCAAAAATATCTTATTGAGTTTCTAAATTAAGGGAAGCAACAACTGTAAAAATATTTTGAAAAAATTTATTTACAACTTGTTGCATACTTCGAATAGTATCCCTCACCTTCCAAATTGAATCATACAAAAATGTGAAAGTATTACCTAGTCTTCTTGATGAGGCTGAGTGATGAAACAAACTCATGTTTCTATCTCCTTCTAATAGCCATGATGTTTATGATCTTTGTTTCCCATAAATTTATTATTTAATATCTATAGCCTTTATTTCTTTTCTTATAATCTCATCTGCATCTTTTAATTCCTCTATGATTACTCCAATCCTAAAGACAGTTTTTATCTCTTCTAATTTTACTAGCAAAGAAGCTCTTTTGAAATGAAAATATGTTTTTTATTTCTTTTCCAAAGTTTAAGATGATAGTTAACATATTAGATTTAAAAAAAAAAAATACATCTCTCTCCCATGAGATGGGCGACCCTCCTCCCAACAAAAGGCTATATTTATCTTAAAATCTTCTTGTTCCAACCAATAGTTCTCAAAATAAAAAAAAACTTGGATGAAAATTATGGCCTCTCATCCTTTGTAGAAGAATTGAAAAATTATTAGACTCAGTATGATTCATAATCTCCATTCTAAGATGCCAACATAGGAATGACTCTTCAGAGACCAAAAATTTGTCAAGCTTAACTTTCATATTTGCTAATCCAACTTGTTTATTTATCTAAGTAAAAAGACACCCTAGATGCTGGACATCAATTAAATTAGGATGATTAACTTTGGATGACATAAATATATCCCCCTAGTCTAAATAAGGATTACCTCCTTCTTTATCTCTATGAGATAGTTTTACATTAAAATCACTTGCTACTATCTAATATACATTCTCTTTTCCCATTAGGATAGCTTCTATTATTGACCATTGATGTTTTTGTGCTTTCAAATATATAGATTTAAATAAATTAGAGTTTATTATTAACTCCCAAATATCTATGCTATTGAATATATAGTTAAGAACCCCATGTCTAACAGAATGTTCCAAAGATTTGTAGTGAAGAGGATTCCATAGAGTCACTACCCCCTAAAGCCCTTTGAGAACCAAACACCATATGTTCACATTGTTGCCAATTTTTTTTAACAATAGCATCCATTTTTTGGATGGAGGTTTACATATCTTGAATAAGGATGGATTTAGGAAAATGATCCTTGAATACATTTTGAACATCAATTTGATGAGGTCTACTATGTAGACCTCTTATATTCCAAGATTGGACAATCATTGGGAACTAGGGATTCTATTAGTGTCTATCTTCTTGATCTTACATTCAATAAAAAGTTGTTCCCCCTCTTTAAAGAACATCTCTTGATTTATGTTCCTATCTAAACCCTTAACATGAGAATCTTTTAAACTTTTCTCTACTGGTTGGATCCCAAGTTCTATCTTCCCTCTATCATTTTCTTTATATTTCATTAAAATGTCTTTACCACTACCACCATGGAAAGAAAATTAATTTCCTAGTTCTAAAAACATTAAGGGATCATCTTCTAATTGTATATTAACACAATCTTTAGGGCTAGATCTAGCATCCTTAGTAGGTAGAATACTATATTAATTAGATTTATCTAGTATAGTGATTTCGTCTACCTTATCTATGAGATAATTAAGGGTTTCAAACTTGTTGGAGTTTCATTCTGTTACTGGGTTGGATCTTGTATTTCTTTTTATTTTTCTTTCATTTTAGAACTTCAAAACTCTCCTCACTCAAATTTTTAGTCCAAGTTATGGTTTGTTTTTCTTCTTTCTTCTCAACAAATTTATGACTGGTTACATTTTACTTTGGAAGAATAAGTTTCTTCATTATCACCTCTGAATAAGAACATGGCAAATGGCCATGTTTGTGGTAAATTTTACATCTAACAGGAATTGTCTCATAATCTACCTACTAAATCCAAGATTATTCCTCAAAATTTATTTCAATTTCAATGGAAAGAGGTTGATTGAGATCCATCTCAACATAGATCTGATCATAAATTGCCATATCTCCTCTTAACATAACCTTGGCAACTCTAAGATAACATCAAAATAAAATACCTAGTTTCTCAAAAATTGGTTCTCACTAATATTCCATAGTTAAGGCATAAAATTGAACCCAAATAGACATTGCAGAGGTTTTGGTTTTACAAAAAGGCTCGCAACACCATATGTTCTCCTCCTTGACTCAAAAGTTTTTTCTCGACCTACTTGGGAAGAAAAAATATCTATATAATAACCATTATTGATCATAAAATTTTTAAAATTCCCCATGGGTTCCATTTTTTCCTAATTGACAAATATATAAATCCTAAGGAGGATCTTATACCAATGAACTTACATATTAGATCATGTTTCCTTATGTACAAAATATTTTTAGCCATTAGATCTTGTTCAATCACCAAATTAAGATATAATGCATAGGGAATAGAAACATTAACCCTTACCTAATATGATTATTGCTCTGGTTTCTTTCTTATAATAGAAAAAGCATGGATATCTAGGTCTTGAATGTAGGATCTTCTATGCCCTGCCTCACTTTGACCATATATGCAAAGGATTTCATAAATGGTTGGGGTCAAAATTGGGGCACCATAAGGCCCTCCCAATCACCCATTAATTAAGCCACAACCTTATTGATTGCAATCTATTATTTAGGTCTCCCTTCTTGCTTTACTATTCAATTCTTCTTCTTTTGCACTTGTCAAGAGTTGATTAGTATGTAAAATTGAAATATATGTTGTTGAAGTGTAACCCCAAGAAGTGAAGAGGATATGCTGCAGAGTGGAACTCATTAAAATGTAATATTTTAGTTTCCTAAATTTGAAAGTGTATGATAGATTTTTATACCTAACATGGGCCTTTGAGAGTAATTTATAGAATATTTGACATTATATATTAATGGAAGTGGCAGAGAGTCCTAAGTTTTTAGATGCATATAAGAATTGCAAATTTTGGAGGAATTTTATGGTAGTAAAGTTTGTCTCTAACCTTATGCAAGTGACAATTAAGAAGTTCTTGAAGTAAGAATGAGATAATCCATAACAATAAATCAAAAATAAAAGATGGATAAACTATCACTCTAATTATTATTATAAAAAAATTGAAATATTGAAGAAGAGAAATGAAGCTACCATAATTTGATCTGTTTACTTTTTAACCAGAGGGAATGACTATAAATCTGAAAATATGTTATTGAGATGTCGCCCTCTTTAAAATGCAATTTAACATGATGGATTCTATAATGTAGTGGGAAATCCACCTACATTATAAACACAAGAAAGGAGGGAGGCAAGCATAAGTTAAAACAGATTTCAGATATGTCCTCTTAACCGTAATAGCACTTCATCAACTAAGGAGATATCCGTAGGAAGAAATATATGTAAACAAATTCTTAAAAATTATAAATTCCTCTATCCCAAAATTGAACAGGAACCCTGGGATTTCTTAAACACTTGGTCTCCCAAAATAGTTCTCTGCTCTACAAACTCAACTAGGGTCCGATACCATTCAATAATTATGATTTTTTTGAAAAATGATGTTTATAAAAATGTTGGGGATTTTAATTATGATATTCTTCTTCTCAACGATATACCCTTTTGTGAAGATTATGGATATTTAATCACTAGAGATTGATAATATTGAGAATAGTCAATTATCTATATCGAGTTCACTATAACATTTTGAATGATTAAAATAGAATCTTGAGTAAGAACTAAATTTAAATGTTTATTTTTAAAAATTTAAGTTTTGAAATTGAAATTAGTGTTAAGTGTCCCCCCACTCCCCCCTCCCCCCTCCCCCCCCACCCTCCCCCTCTCTCAATTATTTTGTATTTAATTTTATCTTCATTGCTTCAATTTTAAAAGTGATTTTAATATTGAAACACTTCAATATAACTATTATTATAAAAAATAATAATTTGTAAAAGATTACAATGTAAATTAAGTGGTTGGTATTCACAACTTAGACTCCCTACTAAAGGAAAAACTAGCTCAAAATAGTCTAGAATTAACATAAATGTTAAGAAAGCACAACCACCAAAACAACCCCAAAGCCACTTCAAAAGGAACATCAAGAAATTAAGCACAACATACTGCACTAGAAGTATGAGATGGAGGATCGTCCTTCATCGGTTGAGCACTCCAAGCTGAAGGCTCAATCCAAGGAGAAAAGAGAGCCACCTATCAATCGCATGGGCTCTAGAGAAACCAAGAATATACTAATACCTAGGAGGATGTTGCACCATACTATCAATTGGTTTGGTACCAAAAGGTAAACCCCATCGAGAAGGACTTGTAATAACTCTACCATATGAAGGCAACAAACTCCATCCCTCCCATTAAGGCATAGGGGGGAGAAGTGGTTTCCACTGCAAGAATAGATCTGTTGACATCTGGGCATGTGTATTATTGAGCCTTATGGTGGGTGATCTAGGGGAATGTAACTCATGCCATAGGAAAAAATACCCAATGATCAAGAACCTCAATCAAATGCTTGAGTTCCATGGCCACTTATTCCACTTGGGCTTAAATTTGCACAAACACTGAAGATATCATATACACCTTGTCATTAATACTAAAAAATCAAGATGTTTCCTCATTATTAAATAAAGGAGAATTTATAACTTTCCATAATTGAAACAAAATATTAACTTTGAAGAAATTCTATAAAAAAAACTGTAAAAGTTGATCACTTACTAGAATCCCCAAGGAGCGCTAAATGCCATGAGAAAGACTCAAGATGGTACAGTTGAAACACTCTGCATATCCATTTATAGGCATACTAAGATTTGGGACATGTCTAAGAAATATACTTGAAGGACTTGGGTTTGGTACATTATGAGCACTTGGTTTGAGGAAATCCAAGATTAGAAAGATGTTGTCCAATTATAAGGCCTTGAGAAAATAGATATGAAATAAAATGAGAAAGTGTGGGTTCAACATTGGGATTCTGAATTTGATTGAGATGGACATGAGAAGTCTTGGGGGAGGAATTCAAATGCTTATTGAGCTTACTAAGAGGTAGAGATAATGAGATTGTGACTTGATAAAGGATACCTAGAGATTAATTATTGAAATGAATATCACAATAAGGGTAAATTTTTGAAGTGAATATTCATTATTTCATGAATATTCCATTTTGGAGAATTTAAAATTGGCAATTTTTTAGGGTACAATATATGCCCCTTTTGCTTCAAATTTTGGGATGTCATTTTATTTAGGGGTCATCTCACCAATGATTTACAATAATTATGGGTTAGCCATGCAATTCACCATCTATATATAGTACGTATGTTCCCAAAGGTCATGAACTTACCACCAAACTATCTTTCCTTACTGGATTACAAAGATTGTAAGACTTGAGGTTGCACTCCACCACTCAAATACTTTCAATAACCTAACCTCCACCAATATTATGCAACATGATGAAAATTTTATGCCCAACAACACTATGTCATGTGATGACAACCAAGTTTTTGGTCATAATGTGCCATGCAATGGCAACCTCACACCTGATGATAATGAGCCATGCAATGGTAACCAACTACACAATGACATCTTGCCACTTGATAATGATGTGTCATGCAACAACACCCAATTACCTAATAGTCATATGCCACATGATGATAACATGGAATCCAAAAATTATGTGTCATATGGCTATGAATTGATTCCCCATAGCACTGTGCCACATGATGGCAACTTGCCACTTAGTAGTACTATGCTACATGAATACAAGTTGATGTTTGACAGCAGATGGAAAGATGACAATAATAAACCACTTGATAAAAAACTATAGCATCAAGAAGTAATAACAAGGGTAAAACACCATAGCAAATACCAAAAAAATACATCATATCTTTTTTCAGAATTCTAGAAAAGAGGACTATGTAAACAGTAGGCACTTCGAATAGAAGTAATTCAAAATATTTTTAAAAAATATTAGTTAATTTTTTTCACTATAGAATAATTACAAAACCATTTCAATATAGAAATTGACATGGATATTGAAACTATTTCATTAGAAAGAATTAGTCCCAATAAATTCTCACCACCTAAAGACTTTATTGATGAAATGTCACCCCTAAAAGACACACATGTAGGCACTTTAATAGAACACACTCCTTTAGGCACTTCACAAGAGAAATGAATTCTTTTTAGACACCAAATTTTTTTGAAAATTTCACTCAAAAAAGATGATGGAGGAAGAGAAGTAAATGGATAATAAGAAGGTTTTTTCAAGTTGACTAGGTTACAAAATATCTTTTTATAGAACCTATAAAACTAGAAAATGGTAATGAGCCACCAAAAAAATGAAAATGTATAATTTTCATTTAGAAACTTGGAAAAGAACACAAAACTCAACTTAAATTGGACACAATTAAGAGACATTGTGAGAAAATATATATATCTATGAATCACCTAGACAAACAGATAAAAAGAACACACATATGGAAAAATGGAGAAGAATGCATGCATGTAAGATATGCACATGAATATGAAAATGATTAGAAGTGACAAAAATATCTTACTAAGAAAGGGGGAGCCATCAAAGTGTAATTTGGAAAAGTTATGCAGTTCAACCTTAGGGAAAAATATATACATTTCTCTGCTATTTTCCACATTTAAAAAAAGGAAAGACCCATTTTTGATTTTATAGATTACAAAATTTTGTTTCAACATAATGGGTTTTTGGATATTCCACAGTCACATTGGTTAAATAAAGTGCTTGAGAAATGGAAAAATGTCTAGCCATTATTGAGAAGAAATATTTGAAAGAAAGTGTTAAGATATTATTGTTTATCTCTCTATCCATCGAGGAGATCACTACAGTTGACAACACAACATGGGTTTACATGCATGTGTATACATTTAAAAACTATTCAAGGAAATCTCATCTTTGAGATATCCATAAAATGGTATAAAATTTCAATGCAAAAAAATTTCATAAATTGGTTGTATCTAATTTAAGAGAGAGAGATGGGATGGATGACTATGCCATAGCTACGAAGCTAGTGTGTGTTGGCACTGATGGTACACCAGTGATGCAGGGGCATAGAAAAGGTCTTTATGTTTGCCTAAAAATAATAGTTTCTCTATATATGATTCCAATCCATTGCATGGAACATTTGATAAATCTTGCATATAAAATTGTTAGCACATTTAGTAATGTTCCAAAAGTAAAAGAGCTTATTCATGACTTGCATGTGTACATGTCAAGTATCCCAAAAATATTATTAAAGTTCCATAAATTTACAATTGGGGTGATAGATGGTAAAAAACTATTGAAAGATGTTGAAACCAAATGGATTTCCATGTATAAACCAATCTATATAATTTTTTAGGAATATCCATAATTGATAGGGTTTATGCATAAATATCGTAGGAAAGTGGACAAAGCAAAAGATTTACTTTGTCATTTAATAGATTTATAAACTTTACTCACATTATGTGGTATTTTGCCAATGTTGATGGAAATTAACTATTTAATGGAACATTCCCAAGATAAATCTATCTATATTTTTGACTTCATACATTTGATAAAATGTGTATGTCAATGTTTAGATAAATTATACACATCGAATGAAAGCTTTCACAGACCTGCTATTATAACCTAAAATTTTTTGATAGATTTTCAGAACTCAAAGAGTTATCTAGAATTCAATATAAATGATCATCTTTGTGTCATGGTAAATGGCATTGAGATCCCAATAGACACATTCTCTAGAAGAGTTAAAGTTATGGGAGCTAAACCTAAAGATGTACCTATGACATGTTTACTATATGATACTATTTTTTCTAAAAAATGAATTAAATTGAGAAAAATCTCACAAAGTGTAGCTTCTGAAATTAAAGAACATTTTCGAAGGGATGAGGTGTTGGAGGGCATGGGAGTTGTGAATCCCATTTTTTGAAACAGTGTTAACAATCAAGAATAGATCAACACATTATTTAATGATACAGGAGAATCCTCATGTGTTCAATGATTTTTCATTGTTTTTCATTGATTTTATGTTGCTTAGGTATGCTTAGTTAGTTTACCCTCCAAAATATGCTATTCAAATTTTCAAAATTGATAAAATATATCTCATAAGCTTGAATAAGGCCTAAACATGTCTAAAGGTCAAGATTGTGTGTAGATCCTTAACTAAGATGGATTTGGAGACAATATTATATATAATTTCAAGTTAGTTAGATGAATCATTTAGTGATTAGTATTTTGTTTTGATTAGTAAGTTGTTAACTCCATTTTGGGAGTTGGTTGAATGAGTCTAGGAATAGAGATTTGGAGTCTAAGTTTGGTTTTCAACCTTGTTGGGTGATTCATTCAACCAAAACATATTTAATATGATTATTTTAATGTGTAATGAAGATATGGAATGTTGAAGAACAAAATCTAATGTTTTGTTAATGCTTTTCTCCAAGACTATAACGTCAACCAGACAGGGCAACAATCATGAGTTTGATAGTCAAGGTTTAGAGGGATATTCTCCTCACTTTGAGTGCTCATAACTTTCGAGGGGAAAAACATAAGCTTAATGAAATTTATTTGGATTCTATAAACCATGTGGTATATTCTGTAGCTTCATTTGTGTGTTGACTAGGCCCTAACTAGGGCTTTAATAATCTAACAAATAGTATGGTAGAAATTTATAAAACTTTGAAATCCTAGTGATCTCAATGTATGTGTCTACTATTGCAAGTCTCAATACTCAACTCTATTGGTAAGTGTGGTTTATAAACCCTTCTTGCTTTTAGGCCCTGTTACATAGGCTGACTGAGATAGAGAGATTAAATGATGTTTTAGGGTTAAACTAGGAATAGCTTTTGATCATGATAGATGTAAAATGTCAATCCACATCTTCCCTATGAATTATAAGGTCTGGTTCCTTGTCACATTCATTTTACACTCAAAATAAGGTGCTTTAAAGACCTAATTAGGTCTATCACATTCTATAATTGAGCCATTCCATACAAACCAAACCTAGGTGAAATTTGGACATGTTGTGTAACTCATTAATGGGTGTCTAGAACAATTTATAATTTTGTATTATTTTGAGTATAAGAAAAGTTATGGTCAAAGAATAGGGAAAATAGGGCTCTAAGTCCATGAGCCATCAACAAGGCAAGTATGGTATTATAGCCTAGGGTGTGTGTTCTGATCAATCAAGACTATCAAATTAGGTGTAAATAGCCTAGGTAAGTTGTATTTAGTGTGACTAGGTTAGTAATTGTTGTATATGAATCTTTATATATGGTTCCATGTTGTGATCTAAGTGTAAGTGCTCATGTATTTTCTAAATAACATTTTGTCACAACCTTGTATGAATGAAGAAAGTTACAAAGAGGATTTAAGAGTATTATTGGGATTAAGATAGTCTGAGGGTGACACCAATTTTGGTATCAGATCTAAGGGATTATGCACAATCTAAGATCCATATCAAAGGAAGAAGACTGTGAAAGAGAGGTAATATTCCAAGATGGCCATGAGAGTGAAGAATAGAGGTAGAGCTAGAAGAGGGAGACCAGTAGGACAAATTGTAACAACAAAAAAATTTAGGAACCTACAAGCTAGGTTGTAATACCTATAGAAGGCTCAAAGGAGAGGTGATGACACATGTGAGGTTAGTGAAGGAGAAGAAGAGCCACCAAAGGAAGAATTGGTGGTAAAAGATGATACTACTAAAGAGAGGCTAATCAGAGCCATTATGAAGGTGAATATAAAGCCAAAGATGGAGGTTCCAATGTATGAAGTAAATTTGAACCTAGAAAAATTGATTGATTAGATCAGTGCATTAGACAAGTACTTTGAATATGAAGGGATAGAAGAATATGACAAGAAAGTCAAGTATGTCATGAAAATATTGAAGAGCCATGCATCCCTGTGGTGGGATGGAGTGCAAGAAGAAAGGAGGAGGAAATGAAAGCCAAAGATTAGAAACTAGGATATAATAGTAGAAAAAATGAAAGGTAAATTCATGCCCTTATATTATCAAGAAAATCTTTTCAAGCAATTACAAAATTTGAAACAAAAGGACATGTCTATAAAGGAATACACTGAAGATTTTTATAATCCAACCATAATATTAGGCCATATTGAGGATGATATAGAGAAGGTAAAAAGGTATACTAATGGTTTGAATTTTGTCATCCAAGATGAGATTAGCCTTCTTACACCCAGGACAATTAAAGATGCATACCAATTTGCCTTGAAAGATGAGGAAAAAATTGCAAGGAAACAAGCTTCCTTTTAAAAAGGAAGAGACAAATACATTAGAGGAAGAGAATCACAAGGAGGTAAAAAGTAGCTACAAACATTCTAAGAAGAGGCTAGCAACTCATAAAGCTCAAGATGTAGCTATACACCAAGAGGAAGAAGGCCATACCAAGGATACCAAAGAGGAAGATTCATGGGTAAATGTTTCAAGTGTAACAAATATTTAGGCCATAGATCATATGAATGTCTAGGAAAACTTCTACCAGTCATGAGAGAGGTGTGCATGTGGCCCAAGGTGACTAAAAAGTTGAAGGACCAATAGCAACTCATGAAGATGTTCCAGAGGAAGGTGAGTCTCTTTTGATGAAAAGAATTTTGATTAATCCTAACAAAGAGATAGTGAAACCACCTCAAAGACAAACACTATTCAAGACAAAATTCAAGAGTAATGGAAAATGTTGTAAAGTCATAATAGATAGTGAGAACATAGATAACTTGGTTTCAATTGAAATGGTGGAGAAGTTGGGTTTAATGAAAGACAAGCATCCTACACGTTACAAGGTGTCATGGCTACAAAGAGGACATTATCTCTTAGTGGATGAACAATGTAGGCTAGAATTCTAGATTGGTGCTTACAAAGATCAAATTATATGTGATGTTATGCCTATGGACATGTGTCACATCTTACTAGGAAAACCATAGCAATTTGATAGGAAAGCCATGCATGATGGGATAAAAAACACTTATAGCTTTGAGATGAATAAAGTAAAGAACACTCTCACACCTTTGAGAGAAGAAGACATTGTTGCAGGTGGATTAGATTCCAAGGCATTATTACTGGGTGACAAGGAGTTTGTACAAGTGAAGGAAGAGGAAGGCATGATCAATGTTTATGAAAAGGAAGTAATAGGTTTTGAATCTAACTTGTGTGATTGTAGAAATGGAAGACATTTTGGTTGATGAAATGCAACATCAAAAGTGCTTAGTGAGCATGGAATAACCTCAAGTATCCAATCAAATTATGATTGCAGATAAGGAACAATAGACTTCTCTAGTAGAATCACAAAAAAAAAGGAGCTATGTTAGTGGGAGGTGGAATTGGAGCAATTAGAGAAGCTTTTTAGAGGAGAATCAAACAATGAGTTCAGTGGACCAAAGGAGGAGTAGGCTAGTTCATTTCAAGACAACCACAAAAGGAGAAAACTGAGGTAATGCCCCTATCAACAAATTGATAAGTATGCTTTGATAACGATAGTAATGTGAGGATAGTTTTGTGTGATGAAATAGAAAGTGGTGGAGGTAACACTAAGGAGAAAATTAAAAAGGTAAATAGGAATTCTTTTAAGAACATTGAGAGTAACTTGATTGTTTTCCAAGACAATTTAGTTGAATCATCTCATGTAATGGATAGTAATTTCCTTGACAATGCACAATATAAGTCCTATTGCATGATGGCAGCAAGAAAACATGGAGAATAAATGGACCTTGACAGTGAAGACTAAAATTTGGGAATTGATGTTGTAAGTGATATGAAATCAAGGATTCTCAAACAAGATCATAAGGTTACTGTAGATGATAGAGTAGGTGATGTTTTAGATGACAAACAAAATGAGAGTCTTATGTATGACCGTGACATCCATGCTAGTCAAAAATTTTTGTCAAAGGATGATGAGTTTTCAAGAGCTTAAAAAGAAGAAGTGAGACACTTGTGGTTTCAATCTAAAGACTTTGAAATCATTCCTACCAAAGGACCAAGAGAAAGGGATAAAAAATGGAGTTTTGATAACTATGGAAAGGGAAAGTTGATGGAAATCATGTGGGTAGTAAGGGCAAGTACAAACCATAATGAAGGAGAGTATGAAATGTATGAGAAGATGAAGATCTTGATGAATAGATACCTTAAAGAATATACTAGCAATGATCATTATGAAAACATAAAACTTTGGGAGGAGAACAAGAAGCTGAGCCAAGAAGCAAATGAAGATATATTTTTGTCTAACATTATGGAGATAGTTAGAGGTAGAAGTGCAAAGAGGAAACTATACATCAAGGAGACAAATAATTCATTTGAATAACCTACCAAAGAAAGTTACTATTTTTCATCTCAATACAAAATTTGGGATCCTGGTTAACATGGAGGAACCAACCAGCTGGAGATGCAACCTGAATGACAGAGAATGATATCATCAAGCTGGACACAAGTGTGGAAGAGTTGATGAAGAATAACAACAAATGAAGAATGCTTATTTTTTCTCCTTAGAATAATGATGTAGGATCATCCTCATGTGTTCAATGATTTTTCATTATTTTTGGTTGATTTTAGGTTGCTTAGGTATGCTTAGCTTTCCCTAAAAAATATGTCATTTAGATTTTCAAATTTGATGTATTCATAAGCATGAATAAGGCCTAAACGTGTCTAAAGGCAAAGATTGTGTGTAGATCCTTAAATAAGATGTATTTGGATATCATATTATATAGGATTTAAAGTTAGTTAGATGAATTATTAAGTGATTAGTATCTTTTTTTTATTAGTAATTTGTTAATTCCATTTTGGGAGTTGGTTGTATGAGTCTAGGAATAGAGATTTGGAGTCTAAGTTTGATTTTCAGTCTTGTTGGGTGATTCCTTAGAAAAAAAAATATGAAATATGATGATTTGAATGTGTAATGGAGATATGGAACATTAAAAGACAAAATCTAATGTTTTGTTAATGCTTTTCTCTAATACTATAACTCCAACTAGACAGGGTAGCAAACATGAGTTTCATAGTCAAGGTTAAGAGGGATATTATCCTCACTATGAGTGTTTAGACCTTTATAGGGGACAAAAATAAGTTCAATGAAATTTATTTGGAGTCTATAAACCCTGTGGTATGTTCTGTAGCTTCATTTGTGTGTTGACTAGGCCCTAACTAGGGCTTTGTTGATCTGAGCCATTTCATACAAAACAACCTTAGGTGAAATTTGGACATGTTGTGTAACTCCTTAATGCATGTTTGGAAAAATTTAGAGATTTTTATTATTTTGAGTATAAGATAAGTTATGGTCAAAGAATAGGGATAAAAGGGCTACAAGTCCATGAGCTATCAATAAGGCAAGTATGGTCTTATAGCCTAGGGTGTGTGTTTTGATCAATCAAGACTATCAAAGTAGATGTAAATAGCCTAGGTAAGTTGTATTTAGTGTTCCTAGGTTATTAATTGTTGTATATGATTATTTATGTATGGTTTCATGTTGTGATCCAAGTGTAAGTGCTCATGTATTGTCTAAATAACATCTTGTCATGACCCTGTATGAATGAAGAAACTTACAAAGAGGATTTAAGAGTACCGTTGGGATTAAGATAGTGTAAGGGTGACACCATTTAACAAATACATGGGTAAAATTCTTAGGTATTTATATAAATCTATAGATGTGAATGGATTTAAAATTAATGGTATTTTAAATAAACAATTACTGATGTCTTAGTCAACATAGTTTTGGATTATAATGATGGATCAATTTCAGTGTTTAAGTGAGCCAATAGAAAATGGTGCCATTACTCATCCATGGATTTTTTTTTATCCAATTAGTGTATTAAAATAAAGTATTAGTGATTATTTTATATTATACGAACATGTTCAAATAATGATTTTGGGTTCTATGGAAGATGAAAGAGTGTTTAGTTCCATTTAGTGTTTAAGTGACCCAATAGAAAATGGTGCCATTACTCATCTATGAATTTTTTTAATCCAAGTAGAGTATTACAAGAAAGTATTAGTGAATATTTTAGATTATATGAACTTGTTCAAATAATTATTTTGGGTTCTATGGAAGATGAACAAGTGTTTAGTGCATTATCCTTTATGAAGTCAAAAATTAGAAACAGATTGGATAAAAATCTAGAGACTTGCTTGAGACTATATGTTTCACGTTATTCTCTAGACAAGTTTATGTATGACAAAGTAGTGGAAAAATGGAGTTCTCTAGTGGAAAGAAGAGGCGTGAATAATAGAGATACCAATACAAAGGATGAGAATACTGAGATTTAATACGACACTATCATGGTAGATGCAAATCACACATATGATGAGCAAGTTTTTTAAGGATATTTTCAGCTACCCAACTTTTAGTTTGATAATTATAATAATTAATATTTTATAAAATATTTATTATTATTTCATCTTCAAAAACATTACATTATATAATCTATTTCCCAGATGTTACAATCATGAAACTTATTCAATACATTGAAATTAATATGTTTTTGTCCCATTAAAATTCTATGTATTTCAAATAGTACTTTATCTTTACAATGCATGTCATTCATCAAGTAACAATCATACTTCTCATTAACATTGTACAAAGCATTTATTTATAGAATTAATTGAAGCATTGTATTACTCATATAGCTACCAATACAAAGGATGAGAATACTAAGACTGAATATGACAGTGGCATCGTAGATGCAAATCACACTTATGATGAGCAAGTTTCTTGAGGATTGTTTCAGCTGCCTAAATTTTAGTTTGATAAGTATATCAATTACTATTTTATAAAATATTTATTATTATTTCATATTTAAATACATTAAATTCTATAATCTATTTCCTGGATGTTACAATCAATCTTATTCAATACATTGGATTTAATTTTTTTTGTCCTATTAAATTTTTGTGTATTTCAAATAGTACTTTATCTTTACAATACATGTCATTAATCAATTAATAATCATTATTATCATTAAAATTGTACAGAGCATTTCCTTATAACATTCATTGAACCTTTATATTACTAATACAACTACCAATATAGAGGATGAGAATATCAACACTGAATATGGCATTGGCATTGTAGATACAAATCAAACTTAGGATGAGAAAATTTCTCAAGGATTGTTTCAGATGCTTGACTTTTAGTTTGATATTTATAGAAATTAATATTTTTTGAAATATTTATTATTTTTTCATCTTCAAATACATTAAATTATGTAACCTATTTCCTAGATGTTACAATCATGAATCTTATTCAATACATTGGATTTAAAAAAAAATTGTCCTAATTTTTTTATTTTGTATTTTAAATAGTACTTTATCTTTACAATGCATGTCATTCATTAAGTAAAAATCATAATTTTCATTAACATTGTACAAATAATTTCTTTATAGCATTCATTGAAGCATACAAGTCTTCTGTCTAGACATGTATGGTGCACCATAGGACACTAGTTCTCTTGCTATTAAAACTCCAATTATTAATATTTATTGTTATACATGCATAATAGTGTAACTATAATTATTTTATTTCATGTTTACATTATTATCATTACATAAATATATATCAAGTATTTTTCTTATAGTTCAAACTTGGGGTCACATATTTCCAAATTCCACCACAATCAATCAATTCAATGCTACAACTACTATAAGAGTGTAACAATGCTTTCAAATCTACAACTACTAGAACAATATAACACTAAAAATGCATTCAATACTAAAACTACTAAAATAATATAATTCCATAGAATATTTACTCTACAATAGGCTATTTTTCCTACAATTACTACAATATTCAAATACTACAACAACTAGAAATATTATTCCTATAGTTGGGTTCTCATATTTCCAAATTGTACCACAATAAATGCATTCAATGCTACAACTACTAGAACAATTTAAAAATGCATTCAATGTTATAACTACTAGAACATTATAGCCATTTATTCAAATGCTACACCTAGTCAAACGATATAACAATGCATTCAAATCTACAACTAATAGACCGATATAACACTATAACAATGCATTTAATACTAAAACTACTAGAATAATACAATAATGCATTTAAATCTACAACTACTAGAATATTATAATGGTATAATAATGCATTCAAATACTAGAACTACATGCTAGAATAGTATAATTCCATAGAATATTTACTTTACTTTTTCTCCATAAAATATTAAAACTATATATCTAAGAGTATTTAGAAGTTGGAATAACTGTAAAATATCATTTAATAAAATAAGTTTTTTTCAAACAAACATGATATAAATTATTTTAAACAATACAAACTATCATTTTGAACATTATAAACTCAAACAAACCAACATTTTTATTGTGGACACTCTCCACCCCCTTGTTATTTGTTGTCCCCACCCATGGAAACCCCACTATCTTGACTTGCCTGTGGCTATGGATCCTCCATTATCACTCCTTCCTTCTGAAGATCCTCTAAAACATAATTCATTTGTGCAAGAATCAGAATCTCCTCATTTATTACATCCCTTATTGAAATAATTTTAGTATCTGCATCTATTTTTTGCTTCAATAAAATGCTTGGATCCATACCATGCTTTTAAATTCTTTTCTTCAAAGTGTTGATCTATTTATTAAATAGAACCAAATTTTCTTTCATTGCAATCACTGAGGAGATACTTTACATGGTGTTTTTCAAATGCACATTAAGAAGATATACTTCTTACTTCAAAATTTCTTATTTTTCCTACAAACAACAAATACTATAAGTGTCAAACATATACAAAGGTATTATAGTAATCAAAATATACGTTACAGATAAAGAAAACTTACCATAACTTTATCCTTCTCTGCTTGTGCAATGGTAACAAGGCTGATATCTTTAGTCCATTTATTGAAATATGCTTGAGCTTCTCCATTTAAATTTTCAAACCTATTTATCATAATCTCTAAAATGCTATCATTGTAAACATTGTCCACAGAGATCAATCTAAATTGAGCTTGCTAGAATAAAGCATCAATCTTTAGGGGTTCATTTTGAATAAGAGAAAATAAATTCACTCTTTAGGAGTGGTTGTGATAATGGGCATTGATTTATTTGATAAGTGGTTTTCCCCTTATTTCTCATTGTTAGTAAGGGAGTCCTCAAAGGCATTTAAATTGTCTATGTGGGGTGGGGGAGAGGTAGTTGGGGAAGAGGTAGTCATAGGTGGCACTTGTGAAGGCACATTAGTAACTTAAATAAATTCATGTGGATTGAATCTACCAATAGTCAAGGGCCTAATTTCAATGCTAGGAATATCTTCATCTAGATAAATCTATTGCAAAAAGTAAGACCCTATGCACTCGAAAGGCCACCAACAGAGAGATTTGGAAAATTAAAAATTTATAGCGTTCCTCACCTTTGTGTAGGGAGAGAAATGTTCTTTCCTCTTCTCTAAATCTAGATGGGTGGTGGGGTGGCAGGATACTTATCGGTCTCCTAATAGATGTTGGGTGGACTTAAAAAAATCATTCAAAATTGGTAAATTTGAAGAAATAAAATTAAAGCAAATTCAAATTAAATCTCTTAATGTTATTACCTATTGGGGTGACTGCCTTATCCATTCTGATTGTCATTTCTAGGGTTATCTCTCCCCCTCTTGGTGTCCTTGTAAGAGCTGTCTTTTGGCATCTCATTTTTCTTGTGGGAGAGATTGGTAGTTTCACCTTTGGCTGCAAAATGAGTAACTTATTTAGTTAATTAACTAGCAAACTGTAACAAAATTCAAATAAAAAAGAAATTTTTAATGGAAAACATTGATTATGTTATGTGGAATAATCCTCAACAAAAACATTTTGAGAGTCAACTACAAAAAATAAAATAAAAACCAATATGAATATTATTTTGTTCCATTGAATAAAACAAGAAAAAGATATTAAAGGAAATTTGGGGGAACCTAGAAGTGGAGATGAAATAGAATAAGTTCTTGGACATTTCATAATTTGAAATGAATTAAATGAAGACTCCATGGATTGGGTATCACCAGAGCCTTCTGGAACATGCTGACCTTTACTTAACACCTATTTTCTTATGTCATAAACATGCACTCTCACCTGTAACAAATAATAGGGTAAAAAATGTTAAAAATTGAAATATATATAAAACAAAAAAATGAGACTTGGGAAAACTAAACTTACCTCCTTTTCCTCGATAGAAGAATCATTAGATTTCATTTTTTGATGGAGGGTAGTGGGAATTACAGTATTCTATATTTCATATAAGGCCTCGAAGTACAAGGCTAGAATGTAGTTAGAAGATGAAATGGTGCAAGTGTCCTTCAAGAAAGAAAAATTTAACTCTGTCCTAATCCTGCTGGATATAACTATGCACCAATTACATACAATAGCTGAGAGAGAATGAAGAATATAGTAAACAACCTAGAAGGGAATGTCTGATGGTTTTCCCTATAAAATAATTTTTGCTTAAAATAAATTGACAATAAATTTGAGAAATGGATTGGTAATTTTTTCAAAGGGGATCCCCCTTTGATTTCAACTATATTTAATGAAAACATAAAAGTAAAACATGAAATTGAATTAAGATACCAAACTATTTATAATAAATGATTCAGATATAATTAAGAAATGTTAATTTCATTAATAAATTCAATGTTGACATACCAGTGGGGTCAATGGACACTTTGTAGATCAACTCTAAGTAATTTTTATCTATGTTAGATAAGACAACCTTGGTGCTAATAGGACTTGTATTGCAATGTGGAAGGCCTATTAAATTATGGATATCCAATGGAGAGGTGTCAATAGATATATTTTTTTATTAAAATAAATGTATAAATGGCTCTCACTATGGTTAAAATAGCTAACCAGAGATCACAGTAGGTTGTTGTTGATATTCATATCATATTGAGGCATTTGCACCAGGTCTCTAAGATAACATTGATCAATCTAGTCAATAAATGATTCAGGTTGCTCCAACATCTAAAATAAATCTAGAGACAATAGAATTTTTAAAAACATAATTTTGGATCCCACCTGATTGATTTTGAGTTTCCATGGATGTGAAAGCCATTGGAAGCCTAAAAAATTCAAGGTGGAAGTAAGTAGTTTGAGTTGGAAGTAGGTAGGTTAAGTTGGAAGTAGGTAGGTTGAGTTGGATTTAGGTAGGATGAGAAAAAGTTTTAAGTAAAGTTTGAAAATGATGTCAGTGCAATAGTTTTTATAAGCAAAGAGGGGAATCAGAGTAATTAGTTGGCATGATCAATAACCAGATATAGGTGGGGTAGCATGTTGTCACATGATAATACAGTGATGTATGACAACATGGTGTCATACGACACCTTGATGCCATATGATAGCATGATGTTACATGATAGATTCATGCCACACAACACCATGGTATCAGGTGATAACATGGTCCTACATGAAAGGATGGTGTTGCATGATAGCCTACTATTGTATGATAACATGATGTCATATGATAGCATGTTGTCTTGTGATAGCATATTATTACATAATAACATTATCTCATGATGGTATATTATTTTATGATGGTATATTATCATGTGATAGCAGTAAATCACATAGCTGCAACATGTCATACGATAGTAGCATATTATATCATAGTATAATGTTATATCACAGTATAATGTTGTATGATAACATGTGATTACATGGTTACATATTGTTATAGAAACATTGTGCTACTTGGTAGTGTAGTTCCACCTAGTAGCATAATGAAATCCGATAGTATAATGCCACCCATCAACATTATGACATTTGATAGTGTGATTATCCCAAGCATTTTGAGTCGCTCGGCATCATGTGGTCATGGGAAAACATAGTATTATAGAAAATAAAGAGAGCAATTTTCTACCTACCCTGTGCACTCTAATTCACCAAGGGAGTGAATCTAATTCTCCTAAACAAACCTAGGGGGTTTTCATCATGTCTTCTTAAAGTGAACCTTGATCACAATTCCATCCCAATCTTTCCATTAAGGAAGTGGAGCTTGTAAACCTAATTTGTGGAGCATAACATCCAACATTAACTCTTTAATGCAAAGAAAAAAAGGTAAGTCAAAAAAAAAATTAAATTTTTATTTTAGTAAGAACCAAGGAATCTAGTTTTTAGCTAAAACTAAATCCTTAATAGTTTGAATTCCTTTCTTGAAAAGCCTCAAAGCTTTCATATAATGTAATTTAACTAGAAGGAGGATAATAGTGGTAATGATAGGATATTACCAAAGATTATGGTTATTTAAGGAAATACCATTGTAAAATCCATCACCAACCCATTTTAAATGAGTTATAATTGCTTAAAATATTTTCTAGATACTTTTAGGTAGAAATGATCTTTCAATTTTAATAGGATCAGGCGTAATCAATAGAATGAATAAACCAATATTTTTACAACTAGACTTATTGTAGGGAGAATCCAAAGAGATATAGTGATGTAGAATAATTTTACAAGACTCATTATCTTCAACAAATTTGATAACCCATTTAACATATACAAAAATTCTCTACCTATAAATATCAATAATTTCCATAACTCCTTCATTATAAGGAAGATAAAAAATATCCCAGGCAACTCTATGGAATCCATAAATTTGTTTGGCATGAGATTAGATAAAATATATATGGATCTAAACTAATTTGTCATAAGAATATTTAGAGGGAATGTAATAGGAGGAGGAGTAGCCATAATATTAGTACACACTTGAAATGTCCTTGCTAAACAAATGGGTTTGGTTACCCATAACTTAACCTTATTCTCTACCTTGTTTATGTCATATTTCCATATTTATATGGGAACTATCAAAGGTAAAGTTAATGATCAATAATTTCAATTTATCCCTTATATGAATCCAGTTATAAATCATAATGGTTTAAGTGATTTGGCATTGGCATCATACTATGTCTAAAGTATTACATTTTATTCCACTGCAAGTTGGAGCCAAAGGATTTGTAGAAGGTGTCGAGGAAATGCATATCCTCTTTAAAATAATTTCATTCTCTTCAAAGATAAAGAAATTATCATCATAAAAATGGATATAAATGAGTTGAGAGGATCTATATTGAAAAACTACCATCAATGAGATCCCACTCAAATATATGCACCAAAATATATCCAAGAGTTTAAGTAGAAAAAAATAGAAGGATCATGCAAGAGGATAACCTTTCAATACAAAATAAAAAAGGTTAAAACTATCAAAATTGAGCCCATTTATAGTGAGGCAAGCTAAGGAATCTGAGAAAAGAGTTTGGATAGGTGAAATAAAGAATTATGTACTAATTTGAAAGTGTAGGTTATGGATCTATTGATGCAAATTTCACATGCCATGGTTGAGGACTAACACATATCATTTTATGAATTGGATAAACTATCATGAACTATAATATATATATATATATATATATATATATATATATATATATATATATATATATATATATATATATTACATGTGCCAGTGTTTGGTATGGTCCTATGATTTGGGATTCCTACTCAAGCCTCTTCACCTCCTTACAAATCCTCACTGCACTTTTAGAGTCCTCTAATTCCTTCCCTAGATTACTTCCAACCATATCCATTTGCATATCCTCATCATAATTATGCTTATGTAACTCTTGTTGACTAGTTACAATTTTGAACCAATAATCTTATATCGATATGTGTCATTCATTTAACCACCAATTACGATAATCATGTATAGGAGAGTTTTAACCATCCATGTGGAAGTTTTAAAGTCTTGAATCAACTATAAGATTATTAATTTCTAATGAAAACTACTAGAGATACCTTTCACATGGATCTAAAAGGAAGTTAAACTAGGATTCCATTGGATAAGAGTATATAAATGTTGTGTATTCCAAAATATAGCTATTAATTATTCTTCATAACCAAATGTCCACTATGTACATCTAGGACACTCCTAGTCTTGTCAAGGTCAAATGATGCTCTATTGAACATGATACATTTTTGTCTATAATTCCTTGAGTGGTTTTGTGCATACACCAAAAGCCAAGCATGAAAGTGGATAGACATTTATACTAAGATAGGTTCATAAAGGTGTTATTCTATATATGCACATGTAAAAAATATTAGTTCAAGATACTTAATTGAAAAATCCTCTTCAAAATTATCAACTCAACATTTGATATTTTTTAGAGATAATTATTCGAGCATTTTCCCACCATTGAGCATAAAAGTGTAATGGGTCATGAAAATAAAACCAAAATGTTGGGCTCTTTTCCTAGTCATGTGCCTTGAAGAACAAGAGTTACAATGAGCTCATATGTTGAAATATCATGCAAGAAAGGTACTCATACACTCACCCACAACATGTATCATAAGACTAATCCCCATTGGTTTCACCACACAATGATGCATTCATTTAGTTTATTAAGCTAGGGTGCTTGAATAGGTACTTAGTTTTAAACTCATACTTAGTTCCATGTCCAAGTCTTAATTATTCATTCCTTATTTATTAATAAAAAAAAAGATGGATGTAAACTCAGAATTAAATAGAAATAATTCCATTGTATTCATAATTAGATTAAATAAACACAACAGCTTCTTCTCATTTCATACATAAGTCATATCCAAAGTTATGATGGCTCATGATTATAATTATCAACCAACATTAAGAAAAATTAGGGAGTATTTATACATAGTTATACCCCAACCATTCAGTTATAAAATTAATTGCATAAATATGACCCACTAAAAACCATTAAAATCAATGAGTCATAGGAAGCCATTACATTAAATTTGCAATGACATGGGCCTAATTTCCCCTTTATGCTCTATATGCTAGATCTTCATTTCCACATGCCTATCTTCTCATAAACCAATGTAGATTCTTGCTTGACTATTATTCTCTAACATTCTCTACACTTTTACACCCTTGTTTAATTATTTTTCTATTATATGAGTCCTACATTTTTGGTTAATCCATGTTTCATGTATCTTGTTCTCCACAAATTGCATATTTCATGCCATAATCTTCAATGTTGTGCTTATTTTGCATCTATGCTTCCTTACATGCCATTATCTTGAAAAAGTACTTAGGAAAAATAGATATAAAACTAAGGTGACAACAAGAGATGAGGGTGATTGGGGAGGTATTTAATTTATTTAATTATGATTTTGTTATAGGAAGTGTGGAAATTATACTAGCTTAGAAGGAGATAGAATGTGTTTTTAGTAACTTTAGAGGAACATGATGAATAGGTGTTTTTGAAAGAGTATAATAAAGATGAATAGTTTCTTTGTGAACAACCAAGGATATTCCTGAGAGGTAGACATAGCAAAGAGAAAGAGGAAGAAGAATGTTGTGAACAAATAAAGATTGGTGATGGGAAAACAAAAGGGATGAATATGTCAAGGTTAAGGTTCAGAAGTTGTGGGTTGATACAAAGATCCTTTGAATATATAAGGATTAATATTTTCACCCATGTGTCATGGAATAAATAAGTAATGTTGCAGTGGTGGATGTGATTCTACAAGGAACATTGAAATATGTGCAAGGTTTTGTATATGTGGGAGTGGCTCATCTAAGATTTGGGGAGGAGGATAATGAACAACTAATGGTATTATCAACTCAATCAAGTGTCAAAGAGGATGAGAATATAATAATTAGGGGAAAATATGAAGAGAGGATGGATGTGGAATCATTTCAAAGGCAGGTGGTTGAATTTTTTGGAGACATCTAAATAGTAAAAATAATAGATGTGGTAGAGTTGTTTGATATGGAAATTAGGGTATGATAAGAGTATGACATGAAGAACATCCTATAGATAACAATGGAGTATATGGGTATTAATTTTTATGGTCAATAATGTGATGAATTATTCAACAAAAAATATTAAAAGGAAGGGGTAGTGCATAACACATTCTTTTGGAAGAAAAGAGTATGTGTAGGTGATGTAGAAAAATGTTGGTAGAAATGGATGGATAGTAGTAAGTAGAAACCCATAAGAAGATTGAGAGAAATAAGAGATTATAAATATGATAAGGATGTCTTGGGGTTTATTAGGGATCTAGAAATATAAAAAATAACTCACATGGTAGAAGGGTACACCATGGATTTATGCTTCATGTCAAAATCATGGTGCTCCCATTTAGCTAAAATTTGTGGAAACTATACTCAAAAACTCCAACCTAGAGTGTATGATGTAGTATCATTTAGTTTAAAAATAAATATTTCATCAACCAAAAACATGCATAGGTTAATTATATTAAGTGGTGTTTATCAAAATTTGATGTGAATTAAATTTATTACTATCGAACCATCCTAAATATTTCATGTATCCCCTAGAACATTAAGACATCCTAAGTAAATAATGAAACACCAAAAAAGATGATGCAGATATGTAATGTGACACCCTAATCTAAAAAGTGGTATAATATACCATATAATATGATAATATGAATACAATATCTAGATAGTTTTGGAAGATCATTTGTCAAATATAAGCATCACATGGAGTTACATATTTGTGAAAAATTATAAAATATTATACATTGAATTGCAATATCTCATAATATGAATGTGACATATTGACAAATTTAGATGACCATCTATCAAATCATAACATGAAACTAATTTATGGGTTTTTAAGAAATACAAAAATTCTATGATACACTGCATCATGTCACTATCTATATACATACACTATATATCCTTAGGAACTGACTCATAAGTTCAAAACATATTAAGTGATTATGGTTCCTCACATAACTAATTAAACCTTGAAATAAAGACAAGGATATTCTACATCAAGATCCAACATGACCAATATCATATCTAAGGCTTATGATTTTATAGTATAAGTTTTAAACTTTCTTACATATTATAAAGGTACCTCATATCTTATTAAATCAAAAAATTTACATTGAGAAGAAAAAATTCCTCGTCAATGGAGTTGGTAGGGTTTTAGACTTATATAACAATTTTTTGGAAATAAAATGATAAGGGAAGGAATTTGGATAAGAAGGGGATTAATCCATGAGAGAGAACCAATTCAAGGAGGAGGTGGATCAAATATTTGGATACATCTTGAAGGTAAAAATAAAAAAGGAAGATGTTACAGAAAAGGCAATGGATTTGTTTGATATGGAAATGAGGGAAGTAGAAGAGAATGACATGAAGGCCATCCTAGAGATGGCAATGGAGGATATGGCTAATCATTTTTATGCCCAATAACGTGGAAGATTATTCAAAAATAAAGATAATAAGGAAGAGGTAGTGCATGAGGTGTGATTTTGGAAGAAAATAGTATGTGCAAGTGATGTATAATATTATCATTAGAAATGGATAGATAGTGGTAGGTAGAAACCCAAAAGATGATTGAGATAAAGTATAAATTTTAGAGTATAAGGATGGCATGGGGATCATTATGGATTTATAAAGAATGGAAATACCTCACATGGTGGAATGGCATGCTTCAGATTAATGCATCATATCAAAATGCATTAAAACACAATTAAAATACCAAAGTAATCATTTGAGCCCTAATTACCATCATTTAGACTAAGGATTAGGTTAATAGGGATATTTTGGCTAAACTCACACCACTAACTAGCCTAATTGACTAATTAGCTTAATTTATGATGATATGGGGGCTAACAGAACCCAAAAACATAATTTATGCTCAATAATAGATTTAAAAAACTCAAATTATCATCAATTACCTTCATGATTGGACCCTAAACCCTAAAACTCAAACCATGTACCCTAAATTTTAAAACCTAAGCCTTAAGCCATAATCACTAATCCCTATAACCTAAACATTAAAAATTAAACCCCAATTCCTAAACCCAAATCAATGTAATCCCTAAACCATCAATTTTTAACTCTTAAAACCCTAAATAAGTAATTTGATCCCTAATTACCATCATTTAGATTATGAATTAGGTTCACAGGGATAAATTTGGCCTAAATATCACCACTAAATATCCCAATTAACTAATTCAATTGATTGGTCATGATGTAGGGGATAATGCAACCCAAAAACATAATATGTGCTCACAAATAGGTTAAAGCAACTCAAATTATCCTCAATTGCCTTTGTGGTTGGACCCTAAACCATACAACCTATACTATAAAGCTTAAACCCTAAGCCCTAAACCCTAAAACCTAAACCTTATATGTTAAATTGTAAAACCTCAACCCTAATCTATATGTCCTAAACCTTATACCCTAGATACACTAACTTATTCAATCCTTAATCCCTAAACCCAAATCCCTATAAACCATAAGTCTTGAATTATAAACTCAATTGAAACCCTAAATTAATCATTTGAGCCTTAATTACCATTATTTAGACTAAGAATCAAATTTATAGGTATACATTTTTCCCAAATTGCACCACTAACTACCCTAATTTACTAATTCACTCCATCTGTGATGACATTGAGAGCTATTTGAACCCCAAAAAACATTGTGCTAAAAAATATGTTTAATCAAATCAAATTATCCTTAATTTCTTTTGTAATTGTACCCTAAAACCTATAACACCCTAAAACTTAAATTGCAATCCCTAACCCTAAACCCTATACCCTAAATTATAAATCCTAATCCCTAAAACCTAAAACCTAAGCCATAAGACCTATACCCTAAACATTATACCATATGTTTCCTAAACCTTAAAACTCAATTCATAAACCCTAATCCCTATAAACCCTAAACCATAAATCATGAACTCTTAAAACCCTGAACTAATCATTTGAGTCTCAATACCATCATTTACACTAAGAATTAAATTCATAAGGATAAATTTGGCCCAAATTACACCACTAACTACCCCAATTGACTAATTCACTTAATCTATGATGACATGGGTGATAATAAAACCAAAAAAAAATTTTGTGCACATAAATAGTTTCAATTAACTAAAACTATCCTCATTTATATTTGCATTTGGACCATAAACCCTAAACATTAAATGCTAAGCCCTAAATCATAAACCCTAAATCCTAAATTTTAAACCCTAAGCCATAACACTAGGCCATAGACCTTGAAAACTAAACCTTATAATATAAACCCTATACCCTAAACCTTAATCCCTAATTCATAAACCCTAAGCCATATAAAAACCTTAAACTCTAAATTGTAAACCCTTAATTACCATCATTTAGACTAAGAATCAAATTTATAGGTATACATTTTTCCCAAATTACACCACTAACTACCCTAATTTACTAATTCACTCCATCTGTGATGACATCGAGGGCTATTTGAACCCCAAAAAACATTAGGCTAAAACATAGGTTTAAGTAAATCAAATTATCCTTAATTTATTTTGTAATTGTACCATAAACCTATAACACCATAAAACTTAAATCATAATCCCTAATCCTAAACCCTATACCCTAAATTATAAATCCTAATCCTTAAACCCTAAAACCTAAGCCATAAGACCTATACCATAAACATTATACCATATGTTTCCTAAACCTTAAAACTCAATTTGTAAACCTTAATCCCTATAAACCCTAAACCATAAATCATGAACTCTTAAAACCCTGAACCAATCATTTGAGTCTCAATTACCATCATTTACACTAAGAATTAAATTCATAAGAATAATTTGGCCTAAATTACACCACTAACTACCCCAATTGACTAATTCACTCAATCTATGATGACATGGGTGATAATAAAACCTAAAAAATATTTTATGCACATAAATAGTTTCATTTAGCTAAAATTGTCCTCATTTATCTTTGCATTTAGACCATAAACCCTAAACATTAAATGCTAAGCCCTAAATCATAAACCCTAAATCCTAAATTTTAAATCCTAAGCCATAAACCCTAGGCCATAGACCTTGAAAACTAAACCTTATACTATAAACCCTAAACCTTAATCCCTGATTCATAAACCCTAAGCCCTATATAAACCTTAAACTCTAAATCATAAACCCTTAAAACCCCAAATCAATGATTTGATCCCCAATTACCAATTAAATTAGACTCAAAATTAGGTTCACATGGCTCAATTTGGTCCAAATCACACCACTAACTTCCTTAATTGACTAATTATCTCAATGTGTGATGATATGGGGGTTAATCAAACACAAAAACACATTCTATAGTCACAAATATGTTGAAGCATCTAAATTTATTCGTAATTGTTTTTGTAATCAAACCCTAAACCCTAAACCAATTGATTTAGCCTCAATTAACATCTTTTAGATAAATAATTAGGTTCACATGCCTAAATTTGGCCTAAATCTCATCACTCATTGTTATAATTGACTAATTGGCTCAATATGTGATAACATAGGGGTCCATTGAGCACAAATCACATTATATAGCTATAACTAGTTAAAGGATCTCAACTTGTCCCTAAATTCCTTTAAGATTAGACATTATAAAGTAAAACCTAAACTAATGATATATACCCTAAGATTTAAATCCTAAACACTAAACCCTAAATTGTAAATCTTAAACCAATTGGTTTAACCACACTTAACATCTTTTGGAGTAATAATTATGTTCATTTAGGGCTCAATTCAACACAAATCACATTAATTATTGGCCCAATTGACTGATTAACCTTATTTGTGGTGACATTTGGATAATTATGTCTAAAATGACATTCTACAATCACAAATAAGTTTAAATAGCTTAAACTATCCTTAATTTCCTTCATGATTGAACCCTAAACCCTAAACGTTATGCCTTATACCTTAAATCCTAAACCCTAAATGTTAGACCAATTAGTTTAGCCTTAATTAATATCATTTATAGTAAGAATTAGTTTCATAGGGCTCTATTTGGCCTAAATTGCATCACTCATTGGTCCCATTGACTAATTAGCTCAATCTTTGATTACGTTTAAGGTTAAAGGAGAATAATTTGGCCCTTATTGGCTTCACAATTAGACCTTATATACCATAAAACATAAACCCTATGTCACAATCCCTAAAATATAAGCCATTAACCCTAAACCATAGATTTCAAATCCTTAAAACATCATTTTATCTGTAAATAACAAGATTTAGACTAATAAAAGAAGTTTCACATTACTTCATTTCCTTGTATGTGAAATACACATTATTCTGGGTATGTAGTTTTACCACATATGTAATAGTTCCTTGTTCATAGTTTTTCCACATATGCAATTTCTATATTTCGCATTTCAAACACATGCTTGAAGGCTCATGAATGGATTGAATTATCAATCCTAAGGCATGGACCTACAAACATGCAATTTAATGCATATTTTTTTACTAAAAATAACAAGATACATCTTTAGCCATGCTAAACAATATGAATTTGATCAATTTTTTCATTAAAATATTAATACAACATTGAGTACACTCTCCTATTTCTAAAGATACTTTTAAATTTTTTTTTTTTATAAATCACTATATGGCAAATTATACATGTTCATATTTGTTTATGTATATTTTCATTTATTGATTCAAACCATGAAAAATTATATGGTTGTAAAATAAACCTAATTTTATATAAATTCAAAAAATATATAAATTTTCAATATTTTTGAGGTATTTAGGGGGCCGTACAGTCAGCTATATACATTATTTATTATATTTAAGGATATATTAACTTGTGAAATTGATAAAAAATAAATATTCATTAATTAATTTTAACAAATATATGTTGGAAACTGGATGAGCTTATCTAACTTTCCACCAAAGGGTTTAAAAAAATAAATGATGCTAAAAAAATTATGGGCTGCCCAAAAAGCTATCTACTCTGATTTTTAATAAAAATAGTCCTAATTATTCAAAATTATAATGTTTTACCTACTTATACTTAACCATTTATTAAAAAAAGTAGTTTATAAACTACACTTGAAATGATACAATTCATGTTCCTATGACATCTTCAAATTTTGAGTTCAGGTGTCTCAAATAATCCATACAAGTTGAGTTTTGTTAATTTTAGAAAAAACATGTCCACTTAAGACCCCCTTTTAGTCTCCTAATTTCATGCACATACCCTGACCTAATTCTACTAATGTACATGAAGTGTATAGTTTTATGGGCTTGTCTGGTTATTACCACACATTTATGGAAAACTTTTCCAACATTATCAACACAATTAATTTATTATAGCATAAAGGAAGTATGTTTTTTTGACACTCCTCTATGAAGAGGTATTATAAAATATTAAGGATATGTTAACTATAACACATGTACATGTCATTCCTAAACCAAATGGTAGTATTGAGGTCTTTCTATATGCTTCCAAGGATAGTTTGGGTGGCATTCTGACCCAGTTGATAAAGTGGTGGATTATGAGTCATAAAAGGTCAATGACCATGAAAATAACTATTTTACACATTATATGGAGCTTGATTCCATACTTAATTCTTTCAACCAATTGAAAAAATTTCTATTAAGAAAACATGTCAAGGTGAACTATGATCACCATAGCCTCAAACATTTTTTTTTATTAGGATGACTTCAATGTACGCTAACATAAATGGTTTGAAATTACTAGTAATTTAGACATGGATATTTCTTGTGTCAAAGACAAGGAAACTCATGTTGTTGATGTAATAAGTTAATGCACATACTATATTACAATATCTATAATTAGGCCTGATTTTATAAATGCTATGTTGAAATGATAACATTATGATGACAAATTATAGGAGGAAAGAGATGTTTTGTCTGATGATTCTATTGCAAAATCATTTTCTAATTTTTCTGTTGAAAAAAAAAAGTAATTAGGCATAACATAAAAAAATTATACCTTAATCTAGGGGCTTGAAAAGATAAATTATAAATCAAGTGCATACAAAACCTCATTATGCTCATCTATGTGTCATGAAGATGACACATGACTTAAAAATAAATTATTTTTGACCTATTATGAAACTTGATGTGGCTGATTTTGTGGCCAAATACTTGCAATACTAATGGGTAAAATTTGAGTATTACCATCCCATAGGTTTGTTATGTCCTCATGAAGTACCAAATATAAGTGGGATGTAACATCACATTATTTAATTTTTGGGTTATTGAAATCTCACAACAAACATGATACTACTTTATGGTAATTGATAAATTATCCAAGGTGCATCATTGTACTACTGGAAACTTAACTTATGATGCTTTTGTGTTTATGGAAATATTCTTAAAAGAGGTATTCAACTACATGACATGTTATAAGTAATCATTTAAAATAGAGATAAAATTTTAACATCATGGATCTGATGAACTTTGATTGTATCATTTAAAGCACATTTAAGTTTCAGTTCTACATGCCCCAATGAAATAGATGGTCAAACTGAATGGTTGAATCAAGCGGATGAATAGATGATGCAAATGTATGTTATGGATCAAAAAACTAAGTAGGAATATTTTTTCCATTTAGTTAAATTTACTTATGATAACACTTTTTATTATGAAAGTAAAATGGATGTTTTTGAAGATTTGCATGGGTGCAAGTGTAGGTCAACACTTTGGTAGGACAACATGGAAAATATGGTTGTTTTTGGACCTGATGTACTTCAATAATGTCATAATCAGATGGTTCTTATTTCCAAAATATGAAAACTACCTCTAATCAATAAATGAGTTATGCATATTCAAATTGAATTTAGTATTGGTGATAAGGTTTTTTGTGAGTTAGATCTTATAAAATATCCATTAAGTTTTGAAAATATTTTAAATTAGTTTCATGATTAGTTGGACCTTTTGAGATCATAGAAAATATCAGTCTTATTATTATCAACTATCCCTTCCTCCTCTGTCTAAGATTCATAATTTTTTTCATGTTTCTTTGTTAAGAAAACATATATCTAATCCTACTCATATTTTTTATTGGAATAAATATTTAGTTTTAGAAGAGGAGAAGATTAAATTAGAACCAATAAGGATCATGGACCATCATACTTTTAACTTAGGAAATAGACAAATACAACAATTTTTAGTTCATTGGGACCCACTTAATGAAAGGAGTGATACATGGTAAGAAAAAAAAATATTTAGGAAACATTATCCATAGTTATTTAATTAGTCATCGAGATGACTCCTTTTTAAAAGGGAGAGAACTTCATGAGCCAATCTAAAACAAAATTAAAAATAATATATTATTATTGACTTGGATATTACATAACATTTTTGTATGTTATTTTGATTTCATATTGTATCATGGACATTGTTGGATCATTTGATTTTATTATCATTATGTCATTATTCTAAAAATAACTATGTTATAGTTTTATATTTTAGTTGATTATCTAATTGTCATCATTTTATATTTGTTTGATATATACTATTTTTGTCTTCTTTTATGACTGTAGGACAAATCATGAGCTAGGTTTTGTTGATATATGGTATGAAATGCTAGTCCTCATACTAATTTTTAAATTGAATAAGTATGAAAGAAATAATTCACTAATATTTAAATTTAGTGGTTAATATTTAGTTTTTATATATGAATATATTGTTAAATAGTTAATAATATACCATGTGTTAATATAGTTAGATGATTGACATTTTATAGGGATAATTGTATACCCATTTTTAGGCTATTTTTATATCACCTATTGGGTTTCACCTTCTACATCCAAACACACATTAGTTGTTCATAGAGAGAAGTGTCCATTTTAAGTAGAGTCCCAAAAACTCAACACTTGACACTTATTTTATTTTGTTGGATTCATTTAGATGTGATGATTCTTATTTTGATTCAATCATCCAGAGTATGATACTAAACTAGGATATTCTTCTTCTTATAGTTTTAAAAGTGAGGATATTGATGAAGAGTCTTCTACATCTACATCTAGTCATGTTTCAAAGGATGAGGAGTCAGCACCTAATTCACCCACTTCTAGGCCTCTTTAGGCCAGGTAAACACTTCAGAGTACAGACATATGGGTAGGGGATCCAATAAATGATAGACATACTTAGATATATTATCAAAATGATCCATGAGACTTATTTGCTTTAGTTTCATATCTATATACATTATGAGAGGCTTTAGGCATATATGAGTGGGATAGTTTTATATAGGAAGAATATTTTTCCTTGATAAAAAATCAAACTTAGAATTTGACTTGACTTCCTAAGGGAAGGAAGATGATTTGATGTAGGTGGATATATCAAAACATGTTTTTAGTAGATGGGTTGGTTGATAAGTACAAGGCATGATTTTTCACTAAGGGTTTTTCATAGGTTGCTAATATTTATTACTCAAATACCTTTGAATTTATTACAAAGATAACACCAATTTGACTCCCACTAGCTATAACCACAACAAGTGGTTGGGATGTGCACCAAATATATGTGAATAGTGCCTTTCTTCACAATAAACTTGAGGAGGAGATCTACATGGATCAACCCTATGTGTTTGTTCAAGATTAATCCATATTTTTAAGACTTATAAATCCATATATGGCCTCAAATAGGCCCCTAAATATTGGTATGCCAAGATGGATTAATTCCTCCTTACTTTAGGTTTTACTAGGTGTCAGTCAGATCCAAATGTATACTTCCTGTAACAAGATGATTATTTACTAATACTAGTCCTTTATATTGATGATCTTTCGATTACTGAGAGTTATTCATCATCTATTTTAGAGGTGAAGACATCTCTAGAAGATATATTTAACATGGATAACTTAGGTCTTATACATTAATTCCTTGGCATCAAGATTTCATAGTCAAATTTAGGTAATTAACTTGCACAACCCAAGTATGATCTCTATCTTTTGGCTTGGTTGCATAGGGATGACTGTAAAGCATTTCTAAATCCCTTACTATCAGGAGTCAAGATTGAGGATAGATGTTCTACACCATTGGTCAATGCCATATAGTATTGACACCTTATTGGTAGCTTCATTTATCTTACTCACACTAGGTCAGTCAATTCAAATGTAATAGGAATTGTCTCTAGATTCATGCAAGAACCCCATGAGTTGCATTAGAAATGAACTAAGAGGATCTTGCACTAAATTCAGGTCCCTTATAGGTTTAGGATATAATACATATTTAGCACATAGGTTGATTTGGTTGGTTTTATAGATTCAAATTGGGTTGGAGATACTTATAATCACAAATCTACTTCAGGTTATAGTTTTTCTTTGTTCTATCGTATCAATTATTGTAGCAAGAAGCAAAATGCTATTGTTATATATTCCATAAAGTTAGGGTATATAGGATTTATTAATTTATCTACTAAGGCTATTTGGCTTTAGGGGATTCTATCTAAGTTTAGAATTTTTATTAGATAGCCCACCATCATCTATTATGACAACCAGAGTACTACACATATATGCAAGAATCCAGTTCAACACCAATGGACCAAACACATTAATATCCACATGCATTTTATCTAGGAGCTTATTCATGGTTAGGTTATTAAATTGAGTTTTTGCCTATCTTTAGAGCAGGTTGCATATATATTTACCAAACCCTTCAGCAAGAGCTAGTTCATTCATTTAAGAGTTATTCTTGGGGTGTGGTATACATTAGTAGAAACATCATCTTTTGGGGGTATTTTAGCCACTTCACCTATTTTATGTCTCTCTTTTGTTGGAAATTTTTCCCATTAGGTTTTCTCCTTTTTATCTACTTTGTGGGATCTTTCTTTGTACTTGGGTACTTGATCAAGCCTAGTTATTGGGACCTAATTCTACTACCCACATAAGCTACACATAAGGGGGGGTGTTAGTGTATATTTTTTGCCATACTTATGATTTTATTACACTTGTATTATTCACCATGCTTAGGTGGATATTTGGTTATTTATGATGATTTATGAGATCATTTATTTGCACACCCACATGGGTAAAGTGTGGTCAAATGGGGTTGGTGAGTATTCCTTATCATTCATTGACTAATGTTGACTTATCTCTAGCACATGGGTTTACTATTCATTTGTCAGCTAACTTGTGTTCACATTTCCAAATGGATGTGGTTTCACACTTTTCTTAGCCTATTTAATGGTCTATTCTCCTTTGTATTTAGTGAGGTGTGATAGCTATTACTCCTATGTGAATTAATGGAAGTTTAGGTTTTAATCCTATATATTGTATTGTGAAATATTCTTTCTTTGTGATTTCATCTTCTTTCATATTTGTTGTGGTGTGCAATAGCTTCATCTCATGTGATCATTTAACCACTACATTCACATTATCCAAACTAGGATCAAACTCTGATAAGTCTTTCAAATGACATAATTTGGATTTTAATTGGTATTTGATTATCATGTTAATCAATGGTTTGAACCTTAACCCATTATTTGTATGATAATAATGTATTTGAATTAGTGTTTTTGTTTGGTTTAATGATTTTGATGGATTATTGAAGCGACTAGTTTTTTGGCTTTTTGGAAGTTTTTATGTGAGCTTGGTGAGTTGAGCACAAATTGTAACTCCCTCTAAGAGGCATGAGGAAACTTGTCTACCATTTCTTAGTCCTTAGAGCATTGATGGCTTGACTATGGAAATTGTGGTGGAGATGTTTAATTAAACTTTGTCATTTTTCATAGGAAGAAATGGGGATGTGGAGGAATAAGGACTTAATACCTCCATTATTAGCTCCATGTCCTCATTTATTCTAGTGGGAAGTTACATATTTTAGTGTGGTCCTAAATTCTTGTTTTTTCATAAGAGAGGGTTTTGCCTCAATGGTGCATATGGTGGGGGTGTGCATTGGGAAAAAAATGACTCTCTATTATGGAAAAAACAAGGTAAAAGAAAACATTATCACTAACATAAGTAAGTGTTGTCTTCATTGTTGTTTATGTTACACTTTGGATAATGTGGGGAATGTCATTGAGAAGTGTTTTGTTACTTTGGCATATTAATTTTTTTGTATGCATTTTGGCATTATTGTTGATATTTTACATTGGGTTGTGTCAATGATGATGTTACATTTGTAACTTTTATGGGTTAACATTTTATTTGACCCTTTTATTTTTGAAAGTAATAATAAGAGTTTGTGGGTGTAATTTTATTTGATACTCTAGAATTTATGTTTAGACTGAGTTTTCATTTTAATACTTGAATTGTTTTGATTTTTTTATTGTTGCATGTTTTAAAAACTTGGAAAATAATAGCCATGACCCTATTAGCCAAACTACTTCATCAAGATGATATTTTGGCATGGTTAGGGTCTCTTGTGGAGTTCTCATTAGACTAGGTACTTGTGTTTTGTACTTCTCTACAAGTTGGAAGTTTACGTATTCATGTGTTTTCATAGCTTATCAAATTTGATAATAATGGTGGAATGACTCTTTGATTTGAACTTGTGATTCATGCTTAAATGTACCTGAATATATTTATGTTCTATACTTATTTATATGAAACCTCTATGAAATGGTTATATTATTGTCTCACAACTTTGAGTGTATTTTTTCCTTATAAAATAATTATTTAGTATATTATGTATTAAATGAAATTAACAATTTTTATTGACTATTAGTTGGTATTTCTTTGTATTTATAAAAACTCAAATTTATGTGAAGATTTAAATTATTATATGAATTAATAAATGGTTTATATTTTAATGTATTTATTTACTTTTGATAGCTATAATCCTACTCTTGGTATTAATGGGTTTTAGTTATTCATTTCAAGTCTAAATTTTAATTTGCATTTAGATTTATATTGGATTATCAAACATTTGTGTTTATGGAGGTTGTATGTCAACTTAAGAGTGATTGAATGACATTGTTACATTGATGTTTCCTACTCTTTTGGCTATTACCTATAAATCATTATGGAAGGTAAATGGTTATTTGTTTAAATTTCATTTGACTTTGAGACATTTACCATATATAATTGATATTCAATAGTAGAGAGTATGAAATTGTATTTTGGGTTACTACAACTCTAGGTTGTGTTTTAGAACCTTTTGAGACTTGTGTCAATTGACTATTGAATTGAAATCACGATTTAATTTCTTGTTTAGATTATAACATAAAAGGCATTATTAATTAGTTTTGTTTTAATAAGATGATCTTGTGCAAGTACATTTTATAATCATTATCATTACTATTGATTTAACAATTTTAATGTTACTTAGTAGTCATTTTGAGAAGATAATTATACTGGAAAGTTAATTAAATCTTGTTATTTTATAAATTGTATATCTTATTCAATAGTTATTTTAATGTTGGCTATTGGAAGAGTCTATCAAATTTATTATGAGTTGTATGAGGCATTGTCATTAGATTTTGATTTAAAATGTTTGATATTGGTTGTTTTTTTTTAAGTCCTTTGGTTGATTGTAACTTATTGGATTTTATAATTCTTGTCTTATTAATTTGGATTTACTCTACAAGGGTTTAGATTGTAATAATCGGTGCCAATATGTATAAAGTACACATTGTAATCATTGAGTGGCCATTAAATACCGACTTAAAGTGTTTGATTTAAGATGTGGATTGAATAAAATTTCATATAATAGCATGATTTTCACTAATTATTTATTTGTGGTTTGATCAGATATGGATTGAATAGTATCTTATTTTATTAGTGAGTCAATTTGAATGAAATATAGTAGCATGTATTGGTTCAGAACATATATTATTTAGTTCCTTTTTTCCAAGTGTGATTAATTTTTCATTGATTGATAAGTATTAGAATCTTGATATAGTTTGATGTCTTTATTTAATTGGTATAGAAAACATTACACTATTGGAGTTCTATTTTTTTTAATTGTGTGTTCTTTTCAATGATTGATATATAATGTTGGATTATATTGTGTCATTATATTTTCATGGTTAATAAGGTTAAGATATCATATGAACGTTTTAAAGAGATGTATTGTGTAGGTGGTGTGATCAAGTTCTCAAAAAATTTCCTAACAAATATAAACCATGGAAGACTATTTTAGGTTCACTAGGTTGACTAAAAGTCTTATGATTATTCTATGTTTATTGGAAGGGTTTTCAACTTCATAATACATATTCAGTTGATTTAATAAATTATTTAATCTATATTTCTCTTTAGATGGAATGTTGGATAGTTAAGCAACGATTCGGTTATTTTTGCATTCGATTATAATGTATGATGGTTAATGTTTATTTTTATTATAAATATGAACATGTCTTATAATAGATCTAACTAATTGTTTTTTTTATTGATTAGGTAATTATCAATATTTGGTGTTAATTTATTTAATTTTTATTTGGGTTCCACTCATATTTCACTTTTGATTCTATCTTTTACACAATGATGATGACTTTGTCTTGAAATGACACTTAGCTATGAAAATGAATTAATTTAAGTGTATTACAAATTTTTAGATTAAAAATCATTGTTGTTGACTGAATTATTTTTTCTTGAATTATATTCATTTGGGAATGCTTCCATTTAGGGGTAGGTGGGACTCTTTATGTTCTGATATTTAGTTATATTTAATTTTATAAAGATTAACTCTAATGGATAAAAGACCATTGTAAAATACATGTAATATCAGTGCTTCATATCATAATATTCACCATGGTGTCATTTCAAATTAGTTGAATTTCTTAGTAAAATAATTTTTTTTGGGTTAATGGATAGAAAATGTAAATACACATTAGTTCCTCAATCAGGTAGACTTATTGTAGGTTTGACTATCCCTCTAAACTAATTGGATATCCTCAACCAATACATGGTGAAAAATTATTTCCTCCTACACTTATAACTCCTTGTGAACCTTTTTTTTTCATGTTATTTTCTTTCATGCATTAGTTTTCAAACTTAATGGATTAATAGGATTACTACCTCTAGGTCCTGCTCCTAACATCCAAAAAATACTTAAGATAGGTTGTCCAATATAACATGAACATTCTTACACTTATAATTTTATATGGTCATATGGTATTAATTACTTTCTACATCCACACTCCATATTATTTTCCATGTCCACACTTCCTCCAAATCTATTTTATCCATGACTAAGATGTGTATGGGCTTTTGACTCAGGCAATGTAGGTTTTATAGATTCATCACTCATTTTATTGCTAACTCCTTCATTCAATAATAATGTATCCCATAATTTTCCCTTAGGTTGATATTCGTCCTCACATGTGGTGTTATATTTTAGGATGCACATTCCTTGTTCCTTGTTGTTATGTATATCTTTTGCATAAGATCCCATAATGTGGTGTTATATTTTAGGATGCACACTTAATTTATTATCTAAGGAAGAGAGAGAGATCTAGTCTATAAAGGTGGCCAGTAAAAACTTATACTACCAAGTATGATCATAGGTTAGAAAGATATTAAATATTTACAACACTATTCACGATTGATCAAACAAACATAATCCATAATACAAGTACTATGTACACAGTTCATATATAGAATTAATAATGCCTTTATATTCATCATTTGAACATTAATACTTCATATTATTGAGAAAAAATGGCTTGTACAACCTAAAATAAACAAAATGTCTCATACATTCTAAAATAAACCATTCCTACCTAAATTATTTATAATAACAACAATCCTCTCCTTAACATAATTAATCTCAATATTGCCTATTACAATAGTATTGGTGGATCTATATAAGAATCCTACCACCTTGTTTTATAACAAATTTCATTCATTTCTATATTATAGACTAGCAATTGCCTCAAAGGTGCAAAGAAAGCTAGAGGAATTCTGAACTATATTGTATAGTTAAGATATATTGATTTGTAAATGGACTTTTTCAAGTAGAAAAACTTTTAAATAAGATATAGACATCAAATTTAATGTTGAAATTAACATATGACATTGAAATTGACATATTATATTGAAAATGAGATTAAAATAGACAATAAAATTAAAATTGAAATTGACATATAATGATTGATAAGATGTCAAATTTAGAATTAAACATAGAAATAAATAATTCACTCCATAACACTTTACTCCACCACTATAGCTATTAATACATATTAATGTATGACATAATAAAAATTATAATCTTATATATATTTTAATTATTTTATTTCTAATAATACACAATATACTAGATTTATATATTAATAAAAGTTAAATGAATCTTGGGAAGTGTAGATTATATATATATATATATATATATATATATATATATATAAGAAAACAAAAATAATATATACCTTAAGTTTAGATTATAAATAAGCTATTATATATAATGTCTAGGTGACATAAGATGAAAGACACCTAATTTTGATTCGTAGTGTTACCATCCATACCAGGTACATGGATACATAAAAGGCATGTTAATCCTATAGAAAAGAGACATCTCCACATCAAATTATTTGGGCCTCTTTGATGACATCCAACATTGTCCATTTCTATCTCAAGATTTCAAGAAAGGCCATTTCAATCTCAAGAAGGGAATTTGAAAAAAAAATCATTAGAATTTCAAAATGCATGCACACCATGAAACCCACAGGTGGTGCGATATTCATCTATAGGCAAAGAAGAACTTGTGCACCATTTTAAAGCCTGGATCCCACATGGTAATACATGACATTAGGGCATCATTGCCTAGCCTGATATACTCCAAAGAAGAAATCAAAGTAATAATCTAAAAATATAAGGTAGTTCAATTTTCATCATTCTTAGATTATTATCATTTTTCTAATTTAAATTTACCATCATATTTACAAAAGGATTTAGCTATAGAGAAATGGATGGCAAAATAGACCAATTTTTTAGTAGATATCTAATTTAATTAATTTAAAATATGATATTGATATCTGGCAATGAATAAACCTCCTATATATAAATATATAATATTTTAATGTATTTTAATATTAGGTTTTAATATATAAGTACTATATTATCTAATAAATCTTTCAAGATTATATTAAATTTTATAGTATATATTTTAATATATTTTGTACATCAATATTATATATTTAATTATATATTATATTATGTAACATGTATTTTAATATTATATTCAATTATATAATATGTATTTTAATACATTATATTATAACTTTTAATATATATTATATATTATTATAATATGTTACATATTATATCATATAATATACTATATACAATAATATATTATATATTACATTATATTTTAATATATTATATTATATACGCTAATATATTATATGTTATATGCTATATTATAAATTTCAAATACATTGTCTTATTATAATATATTATAAATTTTAATATATAAATTTTTGAAAAGATGCAAATTTACTTAAATATATTTATGGGATTTCATAAATAAATGATAATAATGCCATAAAATAGAAAATTCAATAATAAATTACAAATTATTTAATCTATTAAATTTAATATGCTTTGGATTGGTTTGCGGCCATGTGTATTTCTTCATGTAGGCATTCTTCTCATCATCACTAACATGTTTCACCTCCTCTGTCTCTCTCCTTTTAAGGCATCATTTGGGCCTTGTAAGTTCTATATGATCTTCCATTTTTATTTACATTTTTGTGCTATGATCTGCTATGGCATTATGTAAAAGGTAAACTAGAAAACACTATTAGAAACCCCATAGATGAAAAATACAGGAAAGTGAGATAAATAATTTCCAGTATTTAGTCTGTTACAAGACAACAGTGAAAGTGCTGGTGATTATGGATTTATTTCATTTAACCCTTGAATAAGTTTTTTAGCTTTCTTTGAAGCCCTCAATTCAAAAATATGTTTGAGATCAAAAAAATAGCGGGTAGTAGATTAGATCTTCACTATCTATTCATTATACCTTTCTATGTTCAATTTACATTCTAGGGATTTATGCTTCTTACCATGTGATGTAGTTTAATTTCCAAGTGCACATGCATGCTACTAGAAATCATGGGTAAAAATAGAGATCTTTATATTTGGTAGTTGTTTTGACAACATTGAAGTTGATGGAGCTAGTTTTACAAGAGCTTTGATGAAGGTAGAATTAGTCAACATTATTCTCATAGTTTTTATTTTTGTGTTTGTTTATATGAAACAATGAGCGATCTTCTAATTCTAACCATAAAAATAAAACAATACATTTTATTTTTGAAAATTTTCCCCAAGGCAAAATTGATCTTATAATATGTTTATCATCTATTACTAAAAAAAATTAAAGGTATATGCCATTCTCTACTCTATCTAAGTTGCCTCCCCACTCTTCAAAAAATTTATGTCCTCTGTGCTCATTATTATTGATTTAAACTCAATTTCTATTTGCATTTATGCTACTAATAGCATGTTATTTTCTATCTACATTCAGTCACTCAAAATGGGAAAAATTTAAGAGTTTAATGTGAAGATAACTTTAAGATAATTGTTTACATATCTGATATCAAACCTATTTAAGAATGTTACATCTATTTTTTTGGCTTTTAATTCATGATTATGTTGATTAACCCCTGAAAGAGTTTTTCATCTTTCTTTGAGGCCCATGATTATTTTGATGCCCATGAAAGTTAAGTCGAGTAGGGAAGAAGGAATACAAAATTTGAGAGGTCATTCTACTTCTATGCTTTTTTCTCCATAGAATTTTCCTTTGATGCTCATCATACCTTAGTCGTGGTTCAATGCAATCAAATTTCCACATATGCCCACCCATTTGCAACCACGAACCAATGTAGTGATGATGATAATACCTTCCCTGAGTAACAAATATGTGTTCATGCATAATAAATAGGTGTCATAAGTTGAGGAGGAAATTTAGTGTTGGTAGGTGAATAATCCATGGTGCAGGATCTAGAGAGGACCATGCAGAGCCCAAATAGCTAGATAACTCATTTTTTCTATTTTTTTTAGTATTGTATTTTTAGATATTTGGGGATATGATATGATAATATATATAGATTGATTGAGATATTAAAATATTACATACATCCCACTTAATTATATCAGTCAAATATATTATATCAAATGAGTAACTTTTAGAATTATTATTTTTGATAATGAGTCAGATTACATTGGGAAAAAGTGTTTAGTCATCCATTATTAATATTATAAGTCCTTATAAATGAGATGATTCTTATTATCAAATATATCAAGTAAATGTTCAAACTTTAACCTATTCAAAATATATTGGAGATGTCCCCCTCGAATTTGAATAGTGGAGCTTTTCCTTAAAGAATATTATATAGTGTTACCCTATCATAAGGGTATTATTATATTTTTAAATAAATTTCTTATTTGGGTGTCTTAGACCACTAATATGTCTTATATTATGCTGATAAATATTATATTATACATAGTTTTATTAGTATATGTGGATCTTACAAAGTGGTATGAGAGCTTTTTTTTGGCCAAAGGTGTTGGCAAAACCCTGATTTTGGAGAATATAGTATATCTTGCAATCTGTTATGATTTTTTTAAAACTTTTTTTTAAAAATTAGAAAATAATTTAGAGACACTAAATTAAAATAATTAAGGTTTATTGACCATTTTGAAGGGAGTTACTATTATTTTATTTTATTTTTATAAATTCATCATATTAGTTACAATTTTAGGAATTATTCTATAATTTTACTAAAGTATTAAAATAAATAAAAGAAACTAAAATACAAAATTTTGGGTTTGGTCATCAGTTTTATTGAGTTGTGATTTTATGGTTTTTGATAAATTCACTCTACAAGCCACAATTTTAGGATTTTTTCTAAGTTTTTTAATTTTTAAAAATCATGAATAATATAGTGGGATTATGTTATTTAATGTTTTGATTTTTATGCCTACCTTAGTTTTATATTATTTGGTTAAAGTTTAGTTAAAGGATTTACTCAAATATACACATTTATAGGTTTTTATTCTCAGATTTTGGGTAAAAAATTGAGATATATTAAATATTAGTGTTCTTGAAACTATGGTTTTTATGGATCATGGAGTTACAAATTTTATTTGGGAAGGATTATATTGATAATAGAGAATGGTGGTTCTTTTTTAAGGAAATATATTTTTATACAATTTTGTGGCAAGTAATTTTGTCACTTTATTTCATGAGTCATGCATTACATTGGTGGGTTTATCTAGATGAATAAAGAATGAATTTTTAATGGGAAGAAATTGAATAATTTATGATATATATATGATACATATAATAAAATATGATGAATAATAAAAATAATAGTAATAAAATATGATGATGATGATGATGATGATGATGATGATGATGATGATGATGATGATGATGATGATGATGATGATGATGATGATGATGATGATGATGATGATGATGATGATGATGATGATGACGACGATGATGATGATGATGATGATGATATGGGAATGAGGAGAAGGATACATGTGATCAAGAAGAAAAATAAGGAGTATAATGAGAATGCCCAAGAGGCTAGAAACCATAAAAAGGATCATGATAAAGAAGAAGGAGATAAGGAGGATAAATTTAAAATATTCTAATTCCAAATAAATTATCTTCAATATTTTGATGTCATGGATGCATTCAAAAGAATAAGTTTGTTGTGTCCATAAATCATAGTAACAATTATATCTTCATCAATGTGGATGTGTCCCAACATATACATGTTCAATAAATTAATATAAAATAGGTTCAAGTAGATGATAAGAAAATTTAAATTTTTGAATATTGGAAGCTCATTATGTACAAATATGTTTTGTATTTGGTGTTTTTGTCTTTTGATATGGATGGTTTAGACATTTTTCTTGAATATCCTTAAGATAATTTGTGTAGAATCACTATTAATATACAAAAGTAGTTCATGAAGTATTGGTATAAGAGATATAATATCACTTTTCATAATATTACACTTAGTGAAGAAAAAATAATGGTCAAGGTAGAGCATGTATATGAAGTTGAATATGATGGAGATAAGCATAAGGGAGATTAAAATGAATAAAAATATAAATAAATAGTAAATTTAGAGAATAAAAATTCATCTACTCAAGAGACAAACACACAACCAAATGAAATGTGGAAGAAGCAGAATAAAAGGTTGATAAGGTCAAATTCTCATAAAAAAGATAGTAAGGTTGAAACATACAGACAACCAAATAATAATGAGAAGAAATAATCATGGAGGCATGTTAGGGATCATGATAACAAAAATCACTTTGGATATATAAGGACTCAAAAAAACAATCACTATGGATACATATGGAATTACCAAAGTATAGAAGTTGATACAATCACTAGAGCATGTATATGAAGTTGAATATGATGGAGATGAGCATAAGGGAGATTAAAATTAATAAAAATATAAATAAATAGTAACTTTAGAGAATAAAAATTCATATACTCAAGATAAAAACACAACCAAATGAAAATGTGGAAGAGTTAGAATAAAAGTTTGATAAGGTCAAAATCTCAAGGATAGTAAGGTTGAAACATATAGACAACCAAATAATAATGAGAAGAAATAATCATGGAGGCATGTCAGGGATCATGATACCAAAAATCACATTGGCTATACAAGGACTCAGAGGAACAATCACTATGGATACATATGGAATCACCAAAGTAAAAACTATTAATATACATGGAATAATAATAGTTCATTGGATTGTGGCACAATGGATTATTTGAAAAATGAATTTGGATATTCATAAAAACAAAATAATAACTACTATGGTCATGGATGGAATAAAAATAACACAATGGAATTTGAAACATGTAATAAGAGGATGAATTATTATGCATGGATATAAAGGAGGTACAACTATGATCATGAATGCATTTAGAGTATAAAAGTAAAATTTTGAAACAAGGTTGGTGAGTTATAACCTATAAAGGTCGTATATGGCTGATCAAGGATGATCGGGTATGGATAAAAATGTTCAATAATTTGAAGAACACTCATTACTTATTTTCTTCTCATATTTTAGGGATTAAACATATCAAGGAGGGATTGTGTGTTATATATCTAGGGATATGATATGAAAATGTATATGACTTGATGAAGATACTGATCTATGGCACATGATGCAGAAAAATAGGCCAATCTTGTAGAGGCCATAACTTTTGACCTGTACCTCTATTTGAGCTCTTCCACATACCAAAATGACTATCTCAATGATTTTGTTTTAGAGTTAAGCCATGATTTCCAATTAGAGGTGTTTTAGATTTTTTTAGAGGCCATACATGACCATCTAAGGGTCTAAAATTATCATGTAATGATTTTTTTTAGTTTTTTCTATTTTTAAAAATTATATATTTTTAGGACCAGATATCAAATTTAATTGAATTTCATCCCATAGTATAATTATAGTATTTAAAGTATTTGGGGAGATTTTCACTATTACATGTGCTTGCATATAATACTTATTAAAAATAATGGCTGCTAAAAATAGAAGTTATTTTTTTAGATTTTAGTTTTTTTTGAATTTTTCCATGTCAACTCTATTTTTGAGTTGGGGATTATTTAAGCATGGTTTGGGTGGTAATTATTTCAAGTTATTCAATATGAATCAATTCTTCTTATTGTTCAAAATATTTACCTATGGGTATTTTATTATCTCGATAGTTTTTGGGTTCATTATCTAGTATTAGAGCAAGGTTGAATCTTGGAGGAGTACAAAATGGTGAGAGGATGGTGAGGTATTACATAGATAAACTAGACTATAAATAGTTACAAAGGAAAGTGAAATAATTAACCAAGGTTATCACTAATCAGAGAAGAAGACAAGGTGGTGATGAAGCTAAGGAAGACATAGATCATGATGAAAAAATTTAGTGAGAAGAAGAACAACAAGATCAACCACCATCGATGGAAGACAGGATGGTTAAGGATTTAGAATGATGAAATTAAGGAAATAAGGTTTATGTTCTAGATTATGGAGGTAATTTAAAACTAGAGGAGTTGATAGATTGGATGAGTAGCATGGAAAATTTCTTTGAGTGGAAGACTATGAGAGAAGAAAAGAAGGTAAAGTTTGCATGCACAAAATTGAAAGGTCATTCAATGATTTGGTGAGATCACTTGTAGAAATAGAGATAGAGAAAAGGTAAATATAAGATTAATTTACAGAAAAATATGGAGAAGAAAATGATGGAGAAATTTCTTCATGTGGGTTATGTACAAACCCTATATAGAAGATTTCAAAATTTGAGGCAAAAAGATTATAGCATACAAGAGTATACAGATGAGTTTTATAAGCTTTTTATTTGAGTGAAGCATGATGAAACACAAGATAATATGGTTGAAAGGTATGTAAATTGTTTGAAATTTATTATTCAATATAAATTAAGCATGCATATAGTACTTTTACATGGAGGAGCCTTATCAATTAGCTTTGAAGGTAAAAGAAAAACAAAATAGGTAAAATTTTAAGAGAATGTCTCTAGGTCCAAGAAGATGTGGATATCCTCCAATAAGGGGATGAGGTGGGTTTAATACCAATAAAGGTGAATCATCACATGGTGTAGAAAGGCAAGATTATAATAGGCAAGGGTTTTAATACCAACAAAGATGAAGAGGGTTTTAGAGAGGATGAGGTTATGATGGTGCTAGAGGATTGTTTCTAAATCAATAAAGATCTTATGTTTGGTATAAATGTGAAGAATAAGGGCATAAATAATTCTAGTGTCCACACAATCAAGATAAATAAATGAGGCAAGAGGATCACCCAAGAGTAAATCTAGTTGAGGTTGAGATAGGCGAGCAAAATACTGAAATTACACTAGCAAATGTTGGACAGAATCTCATGATGAGAAGAAAAATGATCGCTCCAAGGAACAAGTGTAGAATAAATAAGGTGGTGATGCATGGTTGTAATCAAATATTTTTTTGAATAAGATGTACTTCAGGTGGAAATGTATGCAAAGTAATTATAGATGGTGGTAGTTGTGAAAATATAATTTCTAAAGAAATGATAGAGAAACTAAATTTACAATGTGAAAAGTATCCTAATATTTATCAGATTTCATGGTTTAAGAAATAGAATGAGGTTATAGTAGATAAAAGGTGCTTAATCAAGTTCTCTATAGGAAAAAATTATATTGATGAAATATAGTGTGATGTTATTTTGATGGATGCATGCCATTTCTTATTAGGGAGACCATGGTAATTTGACAAGAATGTAATTCACGATGTAGCAAAGAACATGTACACTTTTTGGAAAGGTGGTACAAACATAGTTGTTTACCTCTTGAAGACAAAGAGAATATAGAAAGCATGTTTTTTACTAAATAATTTATCCAAGATATAAAGGTAATAGGTTTTTATGATGTATTAATAGCAAAATAATGAAGACACAAAAATGGTGTAAATACCAATAAAAGTATCAATTTTTTTGAAAAATATGTAGATGTTATTCCTGATGAGTTACCATATGGTTTACCATCAGAGAGAGATATTCAACATCACATTGATTTAACTCTAGGATTAACTCAACCCAATCAAGCGGCTTATAAAATGAGTCTAACAGAGCATGTATAATTAAATAGATAGGTTACAATATTGTTAAGAAAGAAGTTGACAAGGGAGAGTATGAGTCCATGTGCAACACCAGAGTTGCTAACTCCAAAGAAAGATAGAAGTTTGAGAATGTGTGTGGATAGTAAAGCAATTAATAAAATTAAAATCAAGTATAGATTTTCTATACCTTGTTTAGATGATATGATGGATGTGCTTGTGGGAGTAAAATATTTTACCAAGATTTATCTAAGGAGTGGTTATTATCAAATTCAAATTTGTGAAGATGAGTGGAAAACTGTATTCAAGACTAGGGATGGCTTATATGAGTGGATAGTTATGCCCTTCAGATTATCTAATGCACCTAACACATTAATGAGGATGATGAATATAGTTATAGAAGAATATAATGGTAAGTTTATGGTTGTTTATTTTAATATTAAGTAAAACTAAAGAAGAGCACTTAGAACATTTAATAATGGTATTGGATTTGTTTAGAAAGGAGAAGTTGTATGCAAATTTTAATAAGTGTAGCTTTATGCAAAATAATTTGGTATTTTCAATTTTAGCAAATGGTATGAGAATGGATGAAGAAAAGATAAAGGAAATTATGTAGTGACCTATTTGAAAAATCATTATAGAGGTAAGAATTTTTGATACTTTATCAACTTTTTAAAAAAAAACTATTAAAACTTTTAGTAGTATTGAGGAACCAATAATAGATTGTATGAAAGGTAAGGAATTTAAATGGACTAGAGCAGCCATAGAAAGCTTTGAATTTTTGAAGAATAAGATTATAGAAATACCAATGTTAGGATTATCGGGTTTTAAGAAAGTGTTTGAGGTTGATTGTGGTGCTTCATTTATGGCAATTGGTGCTATGTTGAGTCAAGAAGGAAAGCCAATATCATATTTTAGTGAGAAATTGAATGAGGTAAGAACAAAGTATTCTACCTATGATGTTAAACTTAATGCAATTGTACAAACATTAATACAATGGAGGAATTATTTGGTGCCTAAGGAGTTTATCCATTTTATAGATCATGAGGCCTTCATCTATGTGAATACAAAAAATAAGTTGAATAGTAGGTATGAAAATTGGGTTTCTTTCTTACAAGGGTATAATTTTGTGTTAAAACATAAATTAGGAAAATAGAATCAGGTAGTTGATGCATTGAGAAGGAGAGTAGGATTATTAACTAGTATGGTGAGTAAAGTAGTTGAATTTGAAACTATCAAGGAATTATATGATACTAATCAATATTTTGGCAAGGTAGTTAATAAATGTATAAATATATTAATACATGGGATAGATACTAATCATGATGAGTATCTTATACAATAAGGTTATCTCTTAAAATGGAAACAATTATGCATTCTAGTTGGGTCTCTACAAGATAATATAATAAGATAATTACATAGTGAAGGTTTGGCTTGACATTTTGATAAGATGAAGATAATAGCTTTGATGGAGGAAAAGTATTTTTGGCTAAATATGAAGAGAGATGTGACAAGGTATGTTTAAAGGTGTAGGATATGTCAGGTGTCTAAAGGACATGCATAAAATATTAGACTATACATGCCATTACCAATTCTAAGCAAACCATTGACATATTTTAGTATAGATTTTGTGTTGGGATTACCAAACACATAGAGAGGTAATGTTTTAATTTTAATTTTTATAGATATATTTTTAAAAATGGTTTATTTAATTTCATGTAAGAAAACCAATGATGCCATTAGAGTTGCATAATATTTTTGTAAATATATGGTGAGATTGCATGGTGTTGCAAAAACTATTACTTCAGATAGGGATACAAAATTCCTAAGTCATTTTTGGAGGACATTATGGAAGAAGATGGGTAATAAGCTATAATTCAGTAGTGCATATCACCCAAAAATAGATAGATAGATAGAAGTTGTGAATAGGAGATTGAGAAATTTATTGAGATGCATAGTGGGAGAGAAGCCTAAAAAATGGGACTTAGCTTTGCCACATGCTAAGTTTTTATACAATAGTTAAATGAATAGATAAATAAGAAAATTACCATTTTAAATTGCTTATAGAATAAATCCTATGAGTATTTTAGATTTGGTAAAATTACCAATTGTAGATCAAATTAGTGATCATGTAAAAGCATTTGTAGAACATATGCAATAGTTACAAGGAGTAAGAAGAAAGTTATAGGAAAGTAATGAGAAATATGAAGCATCAACATATGTTAGAAGAAAACTCAAGGTATTTGAATAAGGATAATTTTTAATGGTTTATTTGAGAAAAGAAATATTTATAAAAGGTACTTACAACAAGTTAAAGTATAAAAAAATTGGTCTATGCAAAATTGTGAAGAAAATCAATGACAATGATTATGAAGTGAGTTTACCACAAAATTTTGATATATCTCTAATATTTAATGTTTCATATTTATATTGATTATATGGATAATATGGTAAATTTGAGGAATATGAAGAAGTAAATTAACAAAAATAGGTTCCAAAGAAGAAGGAAAATATAGTGTAGGTTTTGGATATGAAGACAATGAGCACAAGGTAAGGGAATTACAATAGGTATTTGGTCTAGTGGGAAGGATTGTAACTTGAATATAGCACATGTATTACATAATTATAACTAAAGAATATTGACAAATAAAACTGGTAGCAGTATAATTAGGGCAAGTCACACGAGCTGAGTTATTTTCAACCAGAGAAGAATGATGCAGAAAAAATAGGCCAATCTTTTGGAGGCCATAAATTTTTGACCCATAACTCTATTTTAGCTATTTCACATGAAAAAATATCCATCTCAAGAATTTTGTTGCTTCCTAAGCCACTATTTCCACTTAGAGATGTTTTAGATATTTTTCAAAGGCCATACATGACCATTTGAGGGTCTAAAGTTACCATTTAATGATTTTTTAGGATTATTTTATTTCTTGAAATTGTATATTTTAAGAATATACATAAAATTTAGTTGAATTTTATCCCATAGGATAATTATAGTGTTTATAGTATTTTGAGAGATTTTTAAAGTTGAGTACACTTGCATGTGAAATTTACTAAAAATAGTAGTTGCTAAAAATAGAATGTTTTTTTAGATTTTAGTTTTCTTTTTAAAATTTTTGTATGTCAACTCTATTTATAAGTTGAGGCTTATTTAGGCATGGTTTATATGGTAAATTAGTTCAATTCATTCAATATGAATGAAATCTAGTTATTATTCAAAATCATTCCCTATTGGCATTTTATTATCTTGATAGTTTTTAGGTTCATTATCTGGTATCAGAGCAAGATTGAATCTTGGAGGAGTATGAAATGGTGAGAGGATGAGGAGGTATTGTATAGATGAACTAGAATATAAAAGAGATGCAGAGGCAAGTTAAATAGTTAATAGAGGTTATCACTAATTAGAGAAGAAGATAAGGTGTTGATGAAGTTGAGGAAGACACAGATCATGATGAAGAAATTCAACAAGAAGAATAACAACAAGATCACCCACCATCAATGGAATAAAAGATGGTTTGGGCTTTAGAAGGATGAAAATAAGAAATCAAGGTTGACATTCTAGATTATGGAGGTAGTTTAAAACTAGAGGTGTTGATAGATTGGATGAATAGCATGGAAATGTTATTCGAGTGGAAGACTATGAGAGAAGACAAGAAGATAAAGTTTACATGCATGAAATTGAAATGTCATGCAATGATTTGGTAGGATAACTTGAAGAAAGAGAGATAGAGAAAAAGGTAAAGAGAATATTAATTTGTAGAAAAAGATTAAGAATAATTTGAGGGAGGAATTTTTTCTAGTGTATTATACGCAAACCCTATATAGAAGATTTCAAAATTTGAGGTAAAAAGATCACAACATATAAAAGGATACAAATGAGTTTTATAATATTTATATATGAGTGGAGCATGATGAAACCAAAGATAATATGGATGCAAGGTATGTAAATGGATTGAAATTTACTATTCATGATGAATTAAACATGCATAGAATACTTTTCATGGAGGAGGCTTATCAATTAACTTTGAAGTCAGAAGAAAAATAAAATAGATAAAATTTTAGAACATTTCTTGGTCTAGGAAGAGGTAGATCTCCTCTAATAAGGGGACAAAGTGGGTTTAATACCAATAAAGGTGAATCATCATATGGTGCAGAAAGGTAAGATGAGAATAGGTAAGGGTTTCAATACCAATAAAGAGGAAGACGGTCTTAGAGAGTATGAGATTAGGATGGTACTAGATGATGGTTTCTGAATCAATGCAGATCTTATGTTTGTTATAGAGGTGGAGAAGAAAGGCATAGATAACTTGAGTGTCCATACTATCAAGATCAAGAAAGGAGGAAAGAGGATCACTCAAGAGTAAGTCTAGTTGAGGTTAAGATAGAAGAGGAAAATACTAAAATTGCATTAGTAAATGTTGGAGAGAATCTCATGATGAGAAGAATAATGATCACTCCAAAGAAAGAACAAGTGTAGAATAAAGGTGGTGATACGTGATCAAATATTTTCACACAAGATATACCTTAGGTGGAAAGGTATGCAATATAATTATAGATGGTGGTAGTTGTGAAAATATGGTTTCTAGAGAAATGATATAGAAACTAAATTTGCAATGTGAAAAGCATCATAATACTTATCAAATTTCATGGTTTAAAAGAGGGAATGAGGTTACAGTAGATAAAAGGTACTTAATCAAGTTTTCTATAGGAAAAAATTATAATGATAAAATATGGTGTGATGTTATTTTGATGGATGCATGTCATTTGTTATTGAGGAAATTATAGTAATTTGATAGGAAAGTAATTCATGATGGATCAAGGAACACATACACTTTTTGGAAAGGTGTACAAAGGTAATTTTATTACCTATTAAAGAGGAAGAGAAGACATAAAGCATGCTCTCTACTAAAGAATTTATCCAAGATATGAATGTATCAGGTTATTATTATGTATTAGTAGTAAAGAATGAAGACATGGAAATGGTACACATATCAACAAAAGCAACAAGAGTGTTGAAAGAATATGTAAATGTTATGCCTGATGAATTACCATATGGTTTACCATCAAAGAGAGATATTTAACATCACATTGATTTGATTTTAGAACCAACTGTACCTAATCAAGTAGCTTATAGGATGCATTCAATAGAACATACAAAATGAAATAAATATGTTACGAAATTGTTAAGAAAGAAGCTGATAAAGGAGAGTATGAGTCCATGTGTAACACCAACATTTCTAACTCTAAATAAAGATGGAGGATGGATAAAGTGGGTGGATAGTAGAATAATTAATAAAATTAAAATCAATTATAGATTTCCTATACCTCAATTAGATGATATGATGGATGTACTTGCAAGAGTAAAATATTTTAGCCAGATTGATCTAAGGAGTGGTTATTATCAGATTAAAATTCATGAAGGAGATGAGTGGAAAACTACATTCAAGGCTAGGGATGGCTTATATGACTGGATGGTGATGCCCTTTAAATTATCTAATGTACCTAGAAAATTTATGAGGATGATGAATAAAGTTCCACGAGAATATATTGGTAAGTTTATGGTTGTTTATTTTGATGATATTTTGATATTAAGTAAGACTAAATAAGAACACTTAAAACATTTGAGAATGGTATTAGATTTGTTAAGAAAGGAGAAGTATGTAAATTTGAAGAAGTGTAGGTTAATGTAGAATAATTTGGTATTTTTGAGATTTATTATTTTAGTAGATGGAGTGAGAATGGATGAAGAAAAGACAAAGGAATTTGTTGAGCTTGGCTTATTCCAAAAATCATTACAGATATAAGAAGTTTGCATAGTTTTAAAAAAAAAAATTACATAAAATTTATTAAAATTTTTAATAGTATTGTGGAACCAATAACAGATTGCATGAAAGGGAAGGAATTTACATGGACTAGAGTAGCCATAAAAATCATTGAATTGTTTAAAAAGATTAAAAAAGACTAATTTTAGCATAACTAGATTTTAACAAAGTGTTTGATGTTGATTGTGATGCTTCATTTATGGGAATTGGTACTGTGTTGAGTCAAGAAGGAAATCCAATAACATATTTTAGTGAGAAACTTAATGAGATAAGAGCAAATTATTCTACCTATGATGTTGAAGTTTATGTAATTGTATAAGCATTAAGACATTAGAGGCATTTATTGGTGCCTAAAGAGTTTCTCCTATTTACAAATCATGAGGCTTTGAAGTATGTGAATACACAAAAGAAGTTGAATAGTAGACATTCAAAGTGGGTTTCTTTATTGAAGAGGTATACTTTTTAATTGAAACATAAATCAAGAAAATAGAATTAGGTAGCTGATGCATTGAGTAGGAGAGAAGCATTATTAACTACTATGGTAAGTGAAGTAGTTGGATTTAAAATTATCAAAGAATTATATGATACTGATTCATATTTTGGCAAGGTAGTTGTATAGTGAAAAAATCCATTGATAGATGGGACAAATACTATTCATGATGAGTATCTTAAAAAATAATTTCATCTCTTTAAAAGGAAATAATTACGCATTCCATTTGGGTCTCTACAAGACAATATAATAAGAGAATTACATAGTGGAGGTTTGAATACACATTTTAGTAAGACGAAGACAATATATTTGGTTGAGGGATAGTATTTTTGGCCAAAGATGAAGAGAGATGTGACAAGGTATGCTTTAAGGTGTAGGATATGTCAGTTGGCTAAATGACATGTAAAAAATACTAGACTATACATGTCATTGCTGGTTCTAAGCAGACCATGAACATATTTGAGTATGGATGTTGTGTTGGGATTACCAAACACACAGATACGTGATAGTAAATTTTTTGTTGTTATAGATAGATTTTATATAATAATTCATTTCATTACATGTAAAAAAACAAATGATTCCACTAGAGTTGTAATTTTTTTTAAAGTATATTATGAGATTACATGGTGTTCCAAATATTTCAGATAGGGACATGAAATTTATAAGTAATTTTTGTAAGAATTTTAAGAAGAAGATGGGTACTACGCTAAAATTCAATAGTGTATATCACCCAAAAATATATGGATAGATAGAAGATGTGAATAGGATCCTAATAAATTTATTGAGATGCATAGTGGGAGAGAAGCCCAAGCAATGGGACTTAGTTTTGCCATAAGATAAGTTTGCATATAACAATTCAATGAATAGATCAATAGGAAAATAACCATTTCAAATTGTTTATGAGAAAAATATTATGGGTATTTTAGATTTGATACAATTACCTATTGAAAATTGAATTAGTGATGATGAAGAAGAATTTGTAGAGCATATGCAGTAGTTGCAAGGAGTAGGAAAAAAATTATAGAAAAGTAATGTAAAATATAAAGCATCAGTAGATGTTAGAAGAAAACTCAAGGTATTTGAATAAGAAGAGTTTGTAATGGTTTATTTGAGGAAAGAAATATTTTCACAAGGAACATACAACAATTTGAAGTATAAAAAATTGGTCCATGGAGAATTATGAAGAAAATCAATGACAATGTTTATGATGTGAGTTTATCACATAATTTTGATATATCTCTAGTATTTAATGTTTCTGATTTATATTAATTCCATGGAGAATATGGTGAAGTTGATGAATATGAATAAGTAAATTGGTAGTAGCAAGTGCTAAAGAAGAAGAATGAAAAGATAGTATAGGTTTTGGATATGAAGACAATGAGCACAAGGCAAGGGAATTATGGTAAGTATTTGGTCCAGTGGGAAGGATTGTAACAAGAAGATAACACTTGGATTACATAATAGGAGCTAAATAAGATTGATAAATAAAAATGGTAGTATTAAAATTAGGGCAACTTGTAGGAGCTGAGTTGTTTTCAATCAAAGGATAATGATGTAGAAAAAATAAACCAATCTTTTGAAGGCCATAAATTTTGATCCATAGCTCTATTTGAGCTCTTCCACATGCCAAAATAACTATGTTGGGAAGTTAATTTCTATCCTAAGACTTTATTTCCATTTATAATTATTTTTGATATTTTTTGGAGGCCATACATGACCATTTAAGGTTTCAAAATTACCATTTAATGATTTTTAGGGGATTTTTCTATTTTTAAAAATTATATATTTTTAGGAGCAAACATCAAATTCAATTGAAATTAATTCCATAGAATAATTATAGTCTTTTAAGTATTTTTGGAGATTTTTATATCTACACATGCTTACATGCTAAACTTACTAAAAATAGTAGCTACTAAAAATATAACTTTTTTTTAGGTTTTAGTTTTTTTTCAAAATTTTGCACGTCAACTCTATTTCCAAGTTGAGGATTATTTAATCATACTTTGGGTTTTAATTATTTCAAATCATTCAATACGAATCAATTCTAATTATTATTAAGAATATTTCCCTATTGGTATTTTATTATCTTGATAATTTCAAGTTCATTATCTAGTATCAGAGCAAGGTTGAATCTTGGAGGAGTATAAAATGGAAAGAGAATAAGGAGGTATTATGCATATGAACTAGACTATACAATATTTGCAAGGGCAAGTACAATAATTAACATAGGTTATCACCAATCAAAGAAGAAGATAACGTGGTGGTGAAGCCGAGGAAGATGTAGATCATGATGAAAAAATTGAGCAAAAAGAAGAACAATAAGATCAACCACCATTGATGGAAGAAAGGATGGTTTGGGATTTATAAAGAAAAAATGAAAGAATGAAGGTTGACATTACAGATTATGGAGGTATTTTAAAACCAAAGGAGTTGATAGATTGGATTAATATCATGGAAATGTTCTTCAAGTGGAAGACTATGAGAGAAGACAAGAAGGTAAATTTTGCATGCATGAAATTGAAAGTTCATGTAATGATTTGGTGGGATCACCTATAGAAAGAGAGATATAGAAAAGATAAATATAATATTAATTCATGGAAAAAGATGGAAAAGAAGATGAGGTAGAAATTTCTTCCTATGGATTATGTGAAAACCCTATACAAAAGATATTAAAATTTGAGGCAAAATGATTACAACATACAAGAGTATATAGATGAGTTTTATAAGCTTTCTATATGAGTGAAGCATGATGAAAAAAAAGAGAGGATGGCTTTAAGGTATGTAAATGGTTTGAAATTTACTATTTAAGATGAATTAAGAATGCATAGAATACTTTGAATAGAGGAGGCTTATTAATTAGCTTTGAAGGTAGAAGAAAAATAAAATAGATAAAATTTTAGAAGAGCATCTCTTGGTGCAAGAAGATGTGGATCTCCTCTAACAAGGGGATGAGGTGGGTTTAATACCACCAAAGATGGGTCTTATACCAATAAAGGTGAATCATCACATGGTGCAAAAAGGTAAGATGAGAATAGGTAAGGGTTTCAATACCAACAAAGAGGAAGAGGGTTTCAGATAGAATAAGGTTACAGTGGTGCTAGAGGATGGTTTTTGAATCAATAAAAATATTATGTTTGTTATAGATGTAGATAAGAAAGGCACAAACAATGATCCGTAAACACCAGTAGGAACTTCACTACTTTTATAAAAATGTTTAAATGATTCTTTTAAATTCTCAATTCCAAAATTTACACTGAATTGGAAGCGGAAATTTATCAACTTTTAAGATGTTGGAATGATGAAATCTGATTAAAATCTGATCCAAATAATGTTTCAAAACTGAAATAAAGTGAATTAAAAGATCACTTCAGTTATCCATTAAAACCGTCAGATTTTTCAAATTCTTGATTTTATCTAATTTCTCGTAAATGATCAATTCATTAAATTTTGCATTATGATTAAAAATCTAAATAATAACTGAAATTGAAATGCAAAAATGAATCCAAAGATCAAAACATAGAAATTGTTTATAGGGTTCAGAATTCCTACGTCCCTGGGTTCTTATCGAACTGATCCATTAATGTTGCTAAAATTTGCAAGCTAAAATAATACTTAAAAACAACAAAAGATCATATCTCTCTGCAATAATAGTGATCAGACCTTCAAAAGACCTTGGCTAACTCAGCACGTCCTTCACCTTCCTGAATCACAAGCAAAGGCTTCTCCAAATCAAAATTAGAAACTTATATAGCTCAAAATGGCATAACTAATTCTCCAAAATGGGAAAATGAATATACTTCATAGAGTGTATCAAAATTCTAAACAAGTTTTTAGTTTACTTTGAGCTCTGATTCGGCCTCTAAGGGCTCCAAAATGATGAAATACACCAAACTGGTCTATAATTCCCATACACAGTCGGTCAGAAGCTTCCCTTTAAATACAAGTTTGATCCTTGTAAATCACTTAGAAGTCCATGGCATAAGCAGTCAAATCTTATCCCTTTTACATGGGAGGTTAGTGGTTCAAGTCTTTAGCCTTCTATTTAGGCACTTGACTATCCATTTTTCCCACATGTGTGGGTGGAGATGATTAAAAAAGGCTTAAAATACCCTTGGTCTACCATTTCCATCATGGGTTTATCCCACATGCATGGATTGAAAATAGGATAAGGATTTAAAAAGATTTTAGCTGACCATTTCTCTCATGGCTTTGGCCACATGGCTCCTTTTTCTCAGGCTCAAGCTCAGGCTTATCTTTGAACGCTCACCTCAAGACCCGCCATACGTACCCGTGACTCAGCCTTTAATCTTGAGCTTTGACTCAGTGTGGCAATTGTGGTTCTCCCATGTGGCATATGGGGCTCGCTTGGTAATATTACCAAGTAATAATGATATTTTTTTTAATTTTTAAAAACAATTATCCCTCTTTTTGTGGGATTTCTACGAACTTGCAAATACAAATCTACAGACTTGTAAATACAAATCAATAGACCTGTAAATACATTGCAATATTTTTCATAGACTTTGCAATTTCAAATCTATGGACTTTGTGATTTAAAATATATAGACTTTGTGATTTCAAATCTATAGACTCCCATTGACTGCCATGTGTCACCACCTAATTTTTCCACTTGGCATGTCCACATTGCGCCATGTCATCTTGCAACACCACATTTTTCCCTGTCACATCATAACTTTAATAGACCATATCTTTTGCATATGGTGTCCATTTTGCAAACCACAAAAAGTGCCAAAATCTCTCGATGAGCTCTACACTGTGAAATTGGTTTTGTCACAAATTGGAAACTTTTTCTGAACTGAACTCTAGATCACACCTCCCTACAAAAGAGGCTTTTGGTCTCCAAAAGTTGACTATCACCTAAAATCTTATAACTGGTCTACTGCATCACATCACATAGAACCCAATCATAGAAAATATAAATATTGGCAAAATAAGAGATTCATAACTCAACTGAAAATGCCTACACATGGCATGAGTAAAGGAATCTGCAACTACCAATAACTTAAACAACATACCAAAACTGTCTACCCATGTCACATCCTAGTGAACTATCAATAAATTGAAACAATTCCCAATGTAACTGCAAAACAATTTTATTAATGTCAACAACATACATGAAATGTTGTAGACATGTTACAATACAATGCCCTGGTATGGGACTTATATACTAAGCAAATGCAAACAACACCAAGTGTTTATTGCCTAACATCTCAAACATACCCATAGGGTCTTACAATGCATCTATACATCCATGTGCCAAAAATAGATACATTATAAAAATAGCAGTCAAATATGAGACAAGTGTTGTAAGGAATTAACTCAACCTACAATATGTATTCTGCTATTATCTTAGACTGATCAAATGAGTTCCAAGTCCTCTAGACAACTCACACAACATAAATAGGAGTTTCAAAACATAGAGCTACTCAACATGAGAATTGAAATACTTTGAATGATGAACCTATCTCAAAGTGTTCTCACAAACTCTACTAATGCATCTTAAAAACTTGTTCTTTCCCTTAACATAATTCTTAACAATGCTTTGAAAGACAAGTGCATTTTAAATCCACTTAATCAAATTTTCTACCTAGTTAACTTGATTTCCTTAGTGGATTCCTTAACATCATGATGGATTGATTTAGCTTCATTGACCTTATTAATAATTTGATAAATCATCTTAGTTTTACCATGTTTAGAATGAGAAGATGATTGAAGTCTAGAACAATGATCAATCCAATGTCCACTCTTATGGAAATGAGTACAAACAACCTTTTTAGGTGAGGTCTCCCTTTTACCTCTTCTCGCTTTGCCATGATGAGAATGGTCTTTAACACCTGCAATCTACTTAATCATAGCATGCCTCTTCCAACAAAATGCAACACTGTGGTTATGCATCTCACAAAAAGTGCATGGAAATGATTACATCATCTTATGAATGTTAAATCCAAATTTCTTAAACATATAAAGTGGATCAGAAGATTTAGTGCTAACTCTAGAGTAAGAACTAGGAGGTGGAATCTCAATACCTCATTTACCTTCTTACAGCGTACATACTCTACTAGTGGCCTCAGTCCTTTGCTATTATAAGCTTATCTTCCTTTAGCCATGGAGGAAATTTCTCCAATTTCCACCTGCTCACTAGTGAAACCCAAACCTGCATGAGGAGATCTATACTCTACCTATATTGGGTTAGTAATTTCTTGGCCATCTCGACCAAGACCTCTTCCATTAAATCCCATTTTCATTAATAATTTGGATCCTATACCCTTAGTGTGTTGTTCAAAACTTTCAAAAGCATCATTAATTGAATCTAAATCTAAATGAAAAGAAGAAGTAGATGAATTATGTGGTGAATAAATTATAGTGCACTCAGTCATAGTCTCTGCATCTAAAGTGGAAGGTATGGCTTTCTTTGGTTCACCACACTACAATTTGATCAAGAGCTCATCCTTAGATTCAAGCTCTGATTTCAAACCTGCAATCTCCTCATCTAAGGAGTACAATTGAGCTCTTAAAAAAGAATTCTCATCCTGAATTTGTGTATTGATGGCTTCAAGCTCTTCCATCTTAGCTTTATGTGACAACTTTCCTATGGTTTCCTGCAAACACACTGATTCCACAACTACAAACTGCAATCTAATCAAGTGATATGGATAACCAATAAACTAAAAGCAACTATTAAATCACAATTAGAAGCTAACCCATCTTTCTAACTACTCTAATACCAAAATTTTATCCATAAATACTAGTAGGAACATCACTAATTTTATAAAAATGTTTAAATGATTCTCTTAAATTTTTAATTCCAAAATTTACACTGAATTGGAAGTAGAAATTTCTCAACTTTTAAGATGTTGTAATGATTAAATCTGATTATAATTTGATCCAAATCAAGTTTCAAAGTTGAAATAAAGTGAATTGAAAGATCACTTCAGTTATCCATTGAAATTGTCAGATTTTTCAAATTATCAATTTTATCCAATTTCCTGTAAATGATCAATTCATTAAATTTTGCATTATGATTAAAAATCTGAATTTATAATTTGAATAATAACTAAAACTAAAATTCAAAAATGAATCCAAAGATCAAAACATAGAATTTGTTTATGAGGTTTTGAATTCCTACATCCTCGAGTTCTTATCGAACCAATCCATTAATGTTGCTAAAATTTGCAAGCTAAAATAATACTTACAAACAATAAAAGATCATCTCTCTGCAATAATAGTGATCAAACCTTCAAAAGACATTGGCTAACTCAGCATGTCCTTCACCTTCCTAAATCACAAGCAAGGTATTATAGAGTATCCAATAATAATTTTAATTAAGCATGGCTCAAAGGAGATAGCCCCATTGAATAGCCCTTGATACGGAGTTATTCCTTCCATAAAATGAATTAGTGTTTTTAATCTATATTTTGGTCAATATATGAGTCGATTTGGTTATTGAGAGTAACAAGTCTCTAACCTCTAAACCATACACAAGGTTTAATCCAAATGAAACCTCCACATAAAGAGCCATGATACCCACTCAAAAATATCTAATTCAAGATTAATAATGTCTTTCTTAATTGAATCAATCTCATGATCAATCCATTAATCAAGATGGAGGTTTTATTCAAGCTTGTGTGGCATAAGAAAGAAATTTTCTTCTCTAACACAAGATGAAGTTTACAATCAGGTTATGGATGTTGGAGAGCAAGTTGAGTCATGTGATAAATTCTCAAAATTAGGAACATTTTGAAGTGAATCAAGTGGGAAGCTCAAGTAGGGTGATATTTATATTGCAGCCAACAATATGTTTAAAATAAGGGTTGTTGATGAGGTAAAAGAGAATGGGAAATCTTCACCTACAATTCCCTCCATTACTCAAGGGATAAGAGAGCCTAATTTTCCTCCTAAGGCTCAATAATATCAAATAAATCAAAATGATAAGAGTAATCCTATAGACAAAAATAAGTAGGCCCAAAGTGATGCCATAACTCCTAAAGGATAGCTAAAGATTGGTGTTTCTTCTTTCAACATAGTGGATCAAATTATAAATATTCATGTAAGTATGCCTATGTGGGACACTTTATCTATTCCTAGGAAAGAGGATATGTTGAAAGAAGAGTTATCTAAGCTCATCTCATCATCAAAAACAACAAGAAAGAGTACTACTATGTTCACAAATACAACCAAGCCTAGTGAGTCAAAACAAGCTAAAATGAACAAGCATCCTCCATTTTATATTTTAGTGATCATTGGTGATTTTTTGGTGCATAATTTTATGATAGATAGTGGGGATAGTAGAGAATTCATGCCAAAATAAATAGTGGATAAATCATGCCTCAAATATGAACCTCATGCGAAAGGTGTTCTACAACTAGTTGCATTAACCACTAAGATGATGTTCTCAAGGGTTTGAATCTAAATCTTCATGCTTGTCCTAATTTATCCATTGCTCAAGATGTGGTTTTTATTGACATGCCACCAAAAAAAATTATTTTCTTTCCAAGGGACTTCACAACAAAGATTGGTGGTTACTTGTCATCAAATTAGTCCTACATGGATTTTAGGACAAGACATGTCACCAAAGTTACTATAAAATCAGAACCTATCTCAAATTTTCACATTAAGACATACAAACCAAATGTTACTAATGTTAATTTTTTAATCATTTATGAAGAGGATTAGTCTAGTGACCAAGAATAGATTATTTGGATTGAAGACATTTGAGATCTCTTCCTTTATGAATGGGGGGTAGAAAATCATGAGTTTGACCCAATAAAGGTGTTGAAGAGGTTGGTATTAGGGTCTATTGTCTACATAAGGAAGGTACATCCATAACTTATTTTTCTAAGCCTAGTGATGATAGTGATGGTTTTTTAAAGTTGTTTTTTGATGGATTAAGAACTAATAATGGAATATGTGAAGTTATTATGCTTGTTTATCCATAAAATGAAATGTCTTATTCATCCAAGATTTATATTAGTTGTTATTTCAATGGAGTTGAATATGAAGATCTTATACATGGCCTTCAATTGGAAAGGAATAAATGAATCAAACAAGTACAAGACATTAGAGATAGTGAACTATGTGTACACCAAGTACAAGGTAAGAGTGCATCTAAGAACACATTAGAGAAGTCCTACAAGTATAGAGTGTTAGAATTTATTAAGTATTTTAAGGTTTTTGACATTATATTAGTCCCAAGGGAAGAAAACCAACATGTTGATAGGTTGGCATCAGTTGGAGCACAATTTTACATCCACAATGATGTCAAGAATCCAAAAATCAACCACACATCATGGTAGTTGTAAGGCCTTCAATACCAAATAATGATGTCAATTAGCAAGTGTTTTAAAATGAAAAATAAATAGCATGTTTATCCAACATGAGGTTGAGTTCTCTTACAAAAACTATGCCAAGTTTCAGCACCAATATGGGCACCAAATTATGCAATTAAGATATAATAAGCTTCCTAAAGTTCCTTTTACTCTTGTAGGTATATTCAATAAAAGTAATCAAATGAGGAGAAATAAAGTAAGCATGTATACAAAATATTAACATCATGATATAGTGACTATATTCAAAGATAAACTCCTAAATCTTGGAAAGATATGTACTCTACAAGAGAAGGTTGCATTTATTAAGCTATGTAGAGAATTTTCTGACATCTTTACTTGGGAGTATAGTGACCTCAAGGGGTTTGATTCCTCATTGGATCAACACAATATAGAACTTGATCCCAATTTTAATCATGTAAGGCAAAGGAAAAGGCCCATCAATCCTATTGTGTACGTGATCATTAGAAAATAACTCACCAAGTTGATAGAGTCAATAATTATCTTTTCTATCAAACACTCTTCTGGGTTGCCAACTTAGTTATTATGAGAAAGAAGAGTGGTGAGTTCAGGTTATGTGTGGATTTTAGAGACTTGAATAAATTTTCATTGAAGGATCACTATCCTCTACCTTTAATGGATAAAATTATTCAAGTAGTGGTAGGTTCTCAACATTTTCCACTCTCGAATGTCTATTCAGGTTACAATCAAGTGTTGGTAAAAGAAGAAGATCAATATAAGATAGCCTTCACTACCAAATGGGGCACATATGCCAACAAGATAATGTAATTTGGGGTGTCCAATGTAGGTGCTACATTATAAAGGGCCATGGATATGGCTTTGAAAGGTTTGATAAATGAGATGGTACTAATATACTTTGATGACAAACATTTTTTCTAAAGATGCTAGTGACCACTTGAATTATTTAAAGATAATATTTGAAAGGTGCATTAAATGTGTGGTTTATCTCAATCTGAATTTTTTTGTTTTTGATGTTTATGAAGGTAAATTGCTTTTTCATATTTTTTTTAAAGATGGGCTTGTTATAGATTCTAATAGGGTGAGTACCATACTAACTTTGTCATTGCTAAAACATAAGAAATATTTGAAAAGTCTTCTTTGGAAGATAAATTTTATTAGGAGGTTCATACCTATATTTTACAATCTTCTAAGGCCTATAATATATATGTTAAATAAGAATCAAGAATTTGTTTGGACTAAAAAAGGGAAGGTTAGTTTTGAGTCCATCAAACAAGCTATTGCTTAAGCACCTACATTAAGCAACCCTTATTTTTCTAAGGAATTTTTATTGTATGATTTTTCCAACATTAACATCATCTCTTATATGTTAATGCAATATAACAATGAAGGAATTAAACATCTTATATATTTTTTAGTCAAGGACTAGAAGAATATGAATGGAGGTACACGGTTGAGAAATAATTATTGGTAGTTATAATAAATATTAAGAAATTTAGGTATATGGTATCCAAAAAAAATACATTTCATGGTAACTCATTCAAGCATAAGAGACTTCTTGCTGAATAAAGACCTGAATTAGAAAATATTTGGATGGATAACTAAGGTGATGGAGTATGATGTTGAGATCAATACCACTAAGCTAGTAAAAAGAAGAAGGATTTGTGAACACCTAGAATCAAACTTAAAGGAGGAATAAGAGGTGGTCTTGGCATTTCAAGAGGGTCCTATTAGAGATTTAACTTCATCTTGTCCATGTTGGACACAATAAATGGTAAAGTTATTTCAAACATGTGAGTGTCTTATGGGTATAAATCAAGCAAGATAGAAATACTTCAAATTGCAAGAAATACCTTATGTCCTTGTGGATGGGGTTATTTTTATAAAAGGAATCAATGGAATGTTGATAATATGTGTGGAAATAGATAAAGTTAATAATATTCTAGAACATTTACATGATGGACTAGATGGAGGTAACTTTGCACCTAAAACTACAACTGTAAAAAAATTAAGGTTGGTTACTTTTGGCCTAGCCTATTCAAGGATTCATATGTTTGGGTTATAAGATGTAAAAAGTTTTCACTCTTTTTATGAAAACAAATACTTTCAGTCCTTATTATTCACTCTATTTAGGTTAAACAACCATTCATGCATTGGGGACTTGATTTCATTTTAATGATCAATCCTCCATCTAGTGCATGCCATAAATGGGTTCTTATAGCTACTGACTATTTCACAAGGTGGGAATAGGTATTTTCCATCAAAGAGGCTAATGAAACTTCAATTCTTGACTTCTATGAGAGCCTAGTGACAAGGTTTGGGGTACCTATAATAATATTTTTTATAATTCCATGGCTTTCAATGGTGTAAGAACATGGAATGGGATCTCCAATATGGTATCTACTTGAGTACTTCTTCTAACTATTATGCTAAGGTCAATTGGATATCTGATTCCACTAATAAGAAATTGATAAAAAATATAAAGAGGAAAATAGGAGTTAATCAAAGGACTTGGCACACTAGATTGAAGATAACTCTATGAGTGATATAATCACTTTAATGATTGCCATTGGTAACTCACCCTAGATGATTGTCTATGGTATAAAAGCTAAGCTGTCTATTTTACTTGATTTATTGTCTCTTGAGTTGGCACACCAAATTGAGAGAATGGAGAATGATCTTATGGAGATAATATTTGTTGAAATAAGAGCCTTGGAGAAATCATGAAATCATGTTATGAAAACAATGGAATGTCACGAAGCATAAGTGATTTTTTTTTTAAATAGAATTATTTCAAGATCATATCAAGAAGAAGGTATTATCTTAAAGTGGGATGCTGATAGAGATAAGCTTGGTAATCACACTAAGTTTGATGCATTGTGGAGTTAACCTTATGTTACCATTGCTCATAAAGAATGCAATGCCTTTTAGCTTGCAAGACTCAACATATAAGAGTTGACTATCATAGTCAATGGGATACACTTGAAGCCATGATATTGAGGTCATTTTTACAAATTTGTACATATTAGATTAGGCCTTTGTGTTCCCTAAGTGATTAATGCATAAGTGTGGATTTTGTTTACTTTCTTGGTGTAGGATATTACTTTCTTACTCTTTATCTTACTTAGTTGTTATTTCATTGGAGTTGTTTATCCCACATTCATGAGAATTATGGGTTTATGTCTTACTTCTACCTATATTTAAGAAGTTATTTTCACATGCATGGGATGGTTAGGATTCTCCTATCTTCTTCATATTTTTACATCTCTATGGTAAACTAGTTGATATAGAATAGAATACAATAATAGTTGGTTAGTCTTAGTGTGCAGTGTTGAATATTTCTTGGATGTGATAATGGATTCATGGAGACACATTCCTTGAAGAGGCTTCTTAACTCTACATGGTCTGAAAATTATCTCCATCTACCATTTTTCACTTTATTTTTTTACTCCTTAGATAAGTTGTATGGTTCACTTTTAGATCTATGTTTTTTATTCATATTCAAAACACCTCTATTGTGGAGAGTTTTTGGTTTTGAGTATAATTAGATCTATTATGTTTAGATCTAATTAGTCATAATGATTTTAATTTTAGGTGCTTAAATATATTTTTGTTATCAATACAATTTTTTTGGAGAACTTATAAAGTTTTTAATAAAATTGTGATTATTTTCCAGATCTATTTTTTCTTCACATAGGTGTCTGATTTATAACATTCTTTCACTAATGGAAAGATGAATTAGAGAGGTTTTCATAAAGTGGTCATAATAAATATACACTAAGATATGAGACTCTAAACATGACCCTATGATTCTATGGTTTTGTGATTTTTTGATGCGTGATTAAGGGAAAAAATCAGAGCTTGTAGTTAAAGTGAAAAAATTACGTGAAAGATTGATCTATGTGGAAGATTGTTATTTTCCTTTATTTCAAATTTTCTTCAAATACACTTTTTCTAGATCTAGTAGAAACAATTTAATTTTCTTCAAGCATTTAATATTTTTTATTAAAATGTTTTATTTTTGACCCATTTATGATGGTATAACCTTGTAAAAACTATATTTTATGATCGGTAACTCAAAATCAAGTGCTTATTTTTTCAAGTGTATGTTTTTAATTCCTAATATATTGCTGTCATTTATTTTGTAAAAAAATCACTAAACTATAAAGTGCCAAATTTGAGGGGGGAACTATAAAATAACCATGAGGGGTTTGCTATTTAGCCTTTCTACCTTCATGTGTCTATGGGGATTTACTTCTTTGTATACTATAACACTTTGCACTATCTCAGATACATTTTTGGCTGAGTCTAATGTCTCTTTACATGTGCTTTATAGGTTATAATATTTTGGTATTTGACACTTTGATAGAGTTTTAGTTTGTGTCACATTCACATCAAGACCCCTTTCTTAGTGCCTTTCCTTATTTTATGAACACATTATTTCGCTCCCTTATTTTTGGAGAAACTCTCATGATTCAAGGTGACTTCCTTGACAAGTTGATAATTTACTTGTTTGGAACTATTATAGTAAATCCCAATGTCTTCCTTGTTTTCATTGGGTGCGTAATAGGATATATTATACTTGCACTAAATTATAAAGTGTCATAGGTGTCTATTGATTCAATGTTGTATATCTTCATGTATTTGTGTTCTCTATTTTGGGGACCATTTCACTTCTTTAATTTCTTGTCTCTCCCATCACCACCAAGGCCATCCTCTTTGAGAGATATTATATGTATTTTTAACAACACTTTTTTGATAGTTGAAAGTCTCCCATGACTTCAAGTGTATCTATTCTGATGAATCTAAGTGTCATCTTGTCTTATTAGATAGTTCAATAGTGTTTTTCGATGTAATATGGAACTATTATGGTGCATATATTGTCATCTTAATCAATGTTCAAGTAGTGGATCTAGACCACTCGTATAAATCTTTTATTCCTCCACTTTACCCATTACACATTATGAGGGGCGTACATATTTTTTTTGGTCATTCCACCTAGTTAGCAGTATGGGAGGGGGTTGTGGTGTAGATTCTACTTCTTAAGTTTTTAGTGTCCCTTTTACCTAGTAGTAATCTTTTGCACTTTAATCATCACTAATTATCTTCTTGATTTAAGTTATTGTATTGAGGCCCAGTGTCAATTGTTTTTATGATTGAATAGTGGATTTGAACCACTCATGTAGATTGAATTCCTTTGTGAATTTAGATTACTTGGAGTGTAGACTACTTTAGCATCATTTATGGGGTACTTTCTATCTCTCTCTCTTATTATTTTCTATCTTTTGGAAAGAGGGTTTTTTCTTATGGGTTTTCACTTTTTTCTCCACTTTATGAGAGTTTTATGTATATTTTGCACTTTTTTTTAGTGCTTTTTGGATTCCTCCTATATACATGGGTATTTTATTTAGGCACTTTGTTTATCAAAACTCATATGAGTATTGTTACTTGTCTCCATGGCATTCTTGGTGATTATTATAGTGATACCAATGTGGTAGACCCACCATTCTTTGTGTTCACTTCTCACCATCTTATTGGAGGGTGTTCAATCATTACTTCCTCAAGTTCATCATTTTACCTAGTATTCTAGAGTGTAGTGTTCATATTCAGTTATCCTCCTATTAAACTCCATTTCTAATTTCAATTTATGGTTACAATGACTTGACATCCATGTACTCTAGTAAGATGGATTTACATCTATAGGGACACGTGGCTTCATATTACATCCTTTATTGTACCCACATAAATTACACTTAAGGGGGGTGTTAGTGTAAGATAATACTTTCCTACTCTTTAGATTATTTAATTGTTTATTCATTAGATATGTTTATCCCACATTCATGAGGATGATGGGGTTATGCCTTACTTCCACCTATACTAGGGAAGTCATCCCTACATGCATGGTATAGTTAGGATTCTCTAATTTTCTCTTTATTTGTACATCTCTATTGTAATCTATTTGACATAGAATATAATAATAGTTGGTTTATTCTTTGTGTTCAATGATGAAGCTTTCATGGATTTATTAATGATCTTTTGGAGAGATCTTGGCTGAAGAGTTCTGATACTTATTTCACGGTATCATAGCTTACTTGGTTTATTATTTGTGTGTAATGTTGAAGTAATCATGGATGTAGTAATGATCTCTTGAAGAGATATTGGTTGAAGAGTCTTCTTAACTCTATCATGTTTTGTGTTGTTCTTTTCTCTAGGTGTCTTATGACACATGTGTGGTGTGGCATTTTATTTTGTGTTTATCCAATTCAATTGGTTTAAGGGTTGTTTTCAAGTCTTATTTTTAATTTTCTCAAGTTAGGTTCCAGTCATAACACCATATCCCAATGAGTCTACTAAGTTAGTATTCCATATGCATATTTAAGCATACATTCATAGGAGGTCACCAAAGATGTTAGCTAAATTTTGGCTACCATATACTAGTATAATAAAAAAAAAAATCAAGCCTTAACCTTGGTTTTAAAGCATGAAAATCCTTCATGAGGCATGGTTAGCATTGTTTGAGGTTTTTTTGGCAACTTTAAGGTAAGTGTCTTCCTAATGTTATGTTTATTAAGTCATAGTGTGTCTTGGTCAAAGGGGTTTAAAGAGAGTTAAAGGTTGAGAGAGATTTGGAATGCCATGTAGTCCAAGTTAGGGTCATTTAGTGTGTTCCATAGAATGTACAAATACATAAAATGAAGTCAAAATTCATCCTCTAACATTATAACCCACTTGACATGTTTTTTGATCATTTGTAACATCCAAGAAGAGAATATGGTAAGAAGTTTGCAGGCTTATAGAATAATTCAGAAATTGGCACCTCATCCCATGTTCGTAAAGGTGTGAAGGAGCTTAGAGAATACTTATTGATCTATTTTCATTAGTTTCTATGTAGATAATTATAGTTCTTAAGTAAAAAAGGGTGGTTTTCAATAATTACATACAGTTTGTAGAGAAAGAATCACCTCCAAACACCCTTATAACTTCCTTCAGTCTATACAAGTTTAGATAGATGCATTTAAGGAGGTTTGAAAATATAACAAGGTAAAAACAATTTCATCTTCTCCATCACTCTCCTTGGTAGCTTTAATGGTAGTTTAGTTTTCAGTTGGTACAAGTAGGAGAGAGAGAGAGAGAGTTGGAACCTCAGATCTTAGTTATGTTAGGGGGTACCTATGAAATTACACATTATGTTATTGGTCACTTATTTAATCCCCTATGTTTTATTAACAATCTCTATGAGTGTAATGGGGTCATTATGTCGTATTGATCCAAGTAGGGTCTAGATTTGCCTATGGTTCTTCACTTTAGAGTTAAATGGAAGAAAATGGATTTTCTGGCATGATTTCAAGATACAATTATCCATTTTAATGTTAGGTTCATCAAGTAAATCAATTTTATGATATGTTTTTAGCAAATAATATGGTGCTTCAAGCATGTTTGAACATCACCACCCCAGCTACAAGCATTTTTTATTAGATATTGATTGTTGTCATTCTCAAAAGTTATCAAGTATGGTAAACTTGTCTCTTTTAGATAATTCATATTTCTTCTCTTTGAAAAGTGGATTCCTTGAATATAACCTGTTGTGTCATGGTTCTTACTCTATTTAAGCATGGTGTACTACATGAATGGTTTCATACATGCCTAATTACTAAACTTTATCCTAATTATAAATAAAGAGGTAGGCCATGGTTTTTTTATAGCATTATAAAAATTGGAGGTCCAGCTAAATGTGAGTAATATTCAAACATACTCTCCAAAAAACTAATATAAGTTTTGACCACCCACAGGTCTATAGACCTATCGATGGATATTCATGATTCACAAACCTCATGTTAAATATGAATAGGCTAGAGAGAGACCTGGTGTAGACCTATAAACACACATATACCCTTGATTAATCTCACAACATCAGTGTGATTATCATGAATGAATTCATAGGTTCTAATATTCATACATAACTCTTATAGATGAAGTGACCTCAGCTATAATCTTGCATATACAAAAAAGAAATAAAATTTCAAACTGTAGGATATTTTAAGGAAGTTCACAATCTAGTTGTTTGTAGAGAGAGAAAGATACATAATCATGATATATTCATGAAGCATTATAACTCAATAAATAGGTTGTCAATAGTCTATTCAAAGTAAATGTATACCTATAGGTTCCAAACATATAGGTCCACATTTTGAGCCAAACATTTATTGTCTACATGAAGAAGAGTATATGAAGACAATATGATTATGTATAAGTATAAAATAATACCATAAATGAATGAAAATACCTATATAATAAGGTTTAAAAGAACATTAAGATGATTGATTCCATTAAAGAGACCTACAAGCCTAAATTCCCATACACTAACCTACAATAGAGAATAAGAGGTAAAAACTTGTGAATTATATGTGAGGTCAAAGGACTTGTAGAAAGATGATAATGAGATAAAGATAAATCTCTAGTATTGTTTGAGACCACCAAACTACTAGAACTCAAAGGTGAGGGTATATTCCCAAATTGTAGTCTGGAGACCCAAACAGAGACTTACATATCTATTTGATGACATATTTGAGAAAGCTTATTGGTGAGGTGAATGAGAGTTATTAGTAAAATTTAAGGTGATATAAAACCATTAAAATGATTATCATTAAATATTGAGTCTTTAATAAAGGATGAAAATGAAAAAATAAGACTGAGGGTTAAAAGAGACCTATAGTCCTAAAACCCTCAAAGGTTTGCCACAATCAATGAGACCAAACCCTATGCACATTAAGTCCTAAAAATTTAATGGAAAACATATTAAAACATGGGTAAGGATGTTTTAGACACCAAGTATATGTTTAAAACCAAAAGGTTTTAGTTTGAGGAGTTGTGTACCTAAAACTCATTTTTTAGTCTTCATACAGCCAACTAGCCTAAAAGGCTATTTTTGAATGCTTGAAAATCATAAGAGGATTTGCTTGGTGAAATTTATAAAAAAGAAGAAGATTAATTAGGTAGATAAATTCAAAACCTAAGAATGATTTCACTTATTCACCACCACACCTAGATGGATCATCCCTAAGATTGGAGATCTCACCAACCCCTATTTTTGTATTGTGAAAGAGCTCGAAGGTCATCTTCTTTTGCTTATAAGTGTAAAAAGGATTTTCATGGGAGATAAATATCATAATGGATGTTATATGGGTATTCCTGATTCCATAATCTAGAATCTATTTTTGTATAAATTCCATGTGCTTTATGAACCATCGTTAATATGGTCAGTACCTAAAACCCCTAATAAACCCTCCTAAAAAACCCAATGAGAGAAAATATGGGTTAAATTAATTTATATGGAATATTATGGCTTGTAAATGATTATATTATATCTAAAAACTCCCATGGACAATAAAATAACACACTTGGTATCACTTTTGAAAGGTATAGTGTACAGATAAGCCAAAAAAGCTTAATTACAGTCTTGTTGTTGAGTGTGCAAGGTGACTGTTGGCACTAAATCATTTAGAGAGTATTTATAATCCTATAAAAATATGTAATAACCCATTACATATATATAGGTATATAGAGGTAGTTTATGCACCCTTTAAGTCAACAATTTAGGCGTAGAAGGGTGAATGCACTATTTTGCTAGCCATAAAGTTCAATTGCAAACCCATGAAGAACTCTTGACGGGATTTATCCTAAAATATTTAATTTTATCATGATGTTTTAGTCACTAAAAAACAATAATAAATAATTTTAACCAATCAATTCCTTATAAAATCACTCAAGTTGCCTCTTAAGTATGACCATACTCATGAGCTAATGTTTTGACCATTTCTTGGTTCATGCATTCGTACAAGGTTCCAGACCCTAAAATTTTACAAGGATAATGGTTTGAATGTATGTAAATTGAATCAAAAATTTAATTGAGGTTTCATATATGTGGGAGTTAAATGGAGACAACTATCAAATTTTTAGACCTAGAGGCCTAATTGAGGGCTAATTAGAGACAGAAACAAGTGAAATAAGTACACTTCCACTCAAGGTCTGGTCATGAAATTTTATATATATTTTTAAGAGAATATTGCATACTCAAATACATGATTATTTTATCAAGATAATTTTTATATTTTCCTATACAAGGAGTTTTATTTGGTTTGAGGGCTATAAGGAAATGAAGGCAAGTGAGAGGTTTGGGTGTGTGATGGAGTGCTAGAATGTATTTTAGTCACTAAAATGGATTGATAAAATTTTATAAGGTAATTATAAGTTATTCATGAAGATATATTTAATTCATGAAGTTGAAAACCAAATTTGAAGCATTTGAGCCTAAAATGAGCTAGTGAAAATTTCATGCTTTTGAGGATAAAAAGAGAAGTTACAAAATTTGTAGGAGACTAGTGTAAAAACCTTTAAATCATGACACATGTTAGTTAAGCATATTATAACTATACTTTAAGGTGTATAGGTGTAGTTTAATAAGGGAGGATTTAGATTCTAGAACTCAAAATTACCTAAGTAACCTCCTACACCAATTTTAAGGACATCATTCAGCAAGTTCACACATGTTATTGAGAAACTTTAGGACTATTTTTCTGCTCAAGTTTTTGTATTAAAACTTCCTCCATAATGGATGACACTTTTTTATGATATTTTATGCATCTTCTCTCTATTTATCACTTTTTCAAATATATGCAACCATGTATGGCTTTACAAAGGATCCTTGTATTGGTTATGGCAAATCCCTACCATAATTTAGTCTTATACTTGCCTATTAGAATCAATTCAAGATTGATATTTTATCTTCATATTGCATAAAGTGATCTTGAATGGGTTATTTTGAGGAGTGCTTAGTGATAGTATATACTTCCTTGCATTTGTTCTTATTCAAACATATATATGAGTTTATCTTCTTTCACATGTCATAGGAAGTGTTATACCTATTTTACTTAGTTATAGAAATAATAATTATTAGTGTTTACAATTATCACCTCTTGGTTGATCATCATAATCTCTTTCAACCTTCATAGCTTTCATATTGAAGCATTAGTGTGATAGGGACTATTTTGAAATAGCATAATCAAATTGTAACTTAGTATTTCATAGTGCATTATTATCAATATAAGGATATCATGTTTGGTACATCACCTCAACTTTTATTTTTTAGTTTTATATTTCATCCTTCCATTTTATAAGTCAAGAAATTAGTATAGTTGTTAGTGTAGGTGTTGTACTTAGGAGCTAGCCTAAAATATAGAGGTTTGATCCCCTTCAAAGGTCACCCACAAATTAGGATCAAGCCTATTGTATAGATAAAATTGAGAGGGTTTGAATCACCCTCTAAAGGGTGTAAATATGAGCTATAATAGATAGTTCAAATTTTAACTTTCATGAAATTAATGTATTGATTTTATAATGAGTACAATGAATTCATTTTATTGTGTATGCCTATGTGATGATTGTTGATATATATGATGGATTCTTATCATTAATGCATATTTCATTAAAAATAAATAAATAACAAAATTCTATCTATCTATCTATCTATCTATCTATCTATCTATCTATCTATCTATCTATCTATCTATCTATCTATCTATCTATCTATCTATATATATATCTATCTATCTATCTATCTATCTATCTGTCTGTCTATCTATCTATCTATCTATCTAGCTATCTATCTATCATGAATCTATCTAGTTTCTCACAAATGTTTTTGAAACCTAGTTGCTTCTTAGAACCACATCTATAAGATAATTAGAAGTGAAAATATAAACAAATCCTCCTTAGATTTATTGGGATGTGAGATACCACTTCCTTTATCCAAGGTTGAAAAAAATAAATTAAAATCCCATCCCATAGCAAATCCCTCCTTAAAATGAAAAGACACACAATGAGAAGTTTCATTATAAGATCATCTTCTATCTCCCTATCTCTCTCCCTTAGAAGCTTGTATGCTACATAAAATTTCTAACACCTTGGTTTGGCCTTAAAAGGTCATGAAAAACATCAAAACCTTGTTTTAGGCCTTAAAATCATTTTGAGTCCTTGTACATGATTGAAAACTTAAAACTATTCACTTACAGGGCATGTTTTTTTTTAACTTTTAACATCAAAAATATTTAAACCTTTCTCTGTGTCTTCATATACTCATATACCTAAAATTTTTATATTTTACAACCTCTTTTTCCTCTAGACTTAAAAAATCCTTCATCATTTCACCTTGCAGACTTATAGGTGCTCTTAAAGGGTGATTGGATACAAATATTAGGTCTTGGGAACCTTGTATACTCCCCTACAAACTTGGTTAAAGAGATTAATATCATATAAAACCATAAAATATGGTTGTATATCTATTTTATCTCATAATAATGTTTTAAAAACTCTTTATTTTCTATCTTCTTATCTATAAATTTGCTTGGAACTTGTATTTCAGATTTTATAAAGTCTTTAGGTGCTTTTATGACCTAATGTTTCTTCAACTTATAGCTCTATATCATGCTAAAATGTTTTGTCATGTGATTAGCAGGAACTTGAAGCCTTGTTTCATGTCTATTCAATCCTAAAGATATCCAAAATGTATCAAAATATAGAGCTATGGGTGTAGGGTTTTAGTAACATTTTAAGACTGAGTTGATAAAGGTTTGAAAAGTCTTATGAAATTTATGTGCTTTATACCTCTTTATCAAGTTTGTTGACCATTAAGGGATGTGTAAAATATTTCTAAGACTCTATTGTGAATATTTCACTTGTATTTACACCATTTTAGGAGATGGAAAATATCTCCTCATCCAAGTGGCATAATGGAAACATCTCTAGGCTTGTGGGTAGCCTAAGGATGAGGTGAATCTCTAGATAGGTCTAGCTCCCTAGATGTACCACTTTAGATTGCATCTAATATTAATTTGGGGATTAAAAAGGGAGAGGGATAACTAAAATAAAACTAATATAAGGGAGGTGATACACCAAATAACATGATGGCATATAATCATATGCATGTTACACTTGAAATCAAAAGATAAACTGAACATACACTTCTCCAATCTTCATCTTCTCACATCCATGTTAAATTGTGAGGTTATGGATGAATATGAAAATATAGGAGGAATATACAAGAGGAATAAGAGGGAACTAATGAATATGCTAACTAAATATTATACATTTCCTAGAACACTTAGCATGCCTTGTAAGAAGAAACTTTCAAACTACAAATAGATGAAAGAATGAAATAACATGCTAAGGAATCCATAGCCTTCACTTATGAAAAATAAAAAATTAAAAATTAACACACTAATAATAGTCATGGATGAGGTAAAAATCAGTATTATTATTTATTTAAAGGTATACATTTGAGTAAGGCTTCACCATACTCAGGTGGAGCATAGAATACAATGGTCAAAATGGCTAGTTCTTATAGAACTTGAGAGAGACAGAGGAGAAGCTAGATGTTAAAGGGTCACAAGGACACTTTTAAAGATGATAAAATGAGTTAAATGTGAATGAGAAGAGGATATGATATGAACCATGGAATTACAATAAGTACAAATGTCAATTCAAGTCATTAAACTCTTGCAAAGTGGCATAAAACTCCTCTTAGCTTAGAAAAATTACCTTCATGATTATCCCTATTTTAACAAATTATAACTGATTGGTACCATACATAAATACTGGGATGAATTTTAAGGACATCAATCATGCCTATCCATTCACTTTTTTAAGGCTTGGTCACTTGAAATGACCTAGAAATGAGCAACAATCATCTGTAGTCTAGAAAATGCTTCCTTAATGCACCCTACACACTTGGCCTCCAAATTGGCATATTTTTCTCATTAAAATCCATGGTAGGGAGTTTATGACACCTTTTAATACCCTATATGGACTTAATATCATCAAGGACACATTAAAATAAGCTCACTTGAAGTTTTCCACCCTTCTCACTAGCTTATCCAATAGGCAAATTTTGACTGGTTGAAATGAGATCTATTTTGAAAACCCATAAGAGTCATTTTGAAGCATGAAATTAATATGGGGAGTTATTAAAATTATATTTATTCACACCAAATTTTGTTTCATGTTCAAAATCCTCTTGTATCCTACACAACACAAAAAATGGTCCATAATAGCCTATTTTCACCCTATTTGTATAAGCCTGTATAACTAGTTGGCATGTGAGGGATCTTGAGTGAGTCATGTGCAAGGTATAATATATTTCATGATAAAAATATGCTATTATATCAGCTTTATATCTCCATTTCCATCATCAAGTCTCTACAAGGGTTTAAAAAGGGTTTTAGGTTTGTTTTCCCTCTTAAGATTCATTCATAAAAGTATGACATCCAAGTTTCCAAATAATTACATAAAAGAATTTTTAAATACCCTAATTAACATCCATAAAATTTTAATTTTTACATGCAAGGCATCATGAAATATATGAGTGTTGAAACTTGACCTATCGAGCTCTTTTTACTCTTTCCTGCATGTCTAAGTGAGCTTTGAGCCAAAAATGGCTTTCTTAAGGATTCTTCTATAGGTTAAAAAATTTAATACACCTATAGTGACCTCATTAATGTGTTACAATAGGTTTTAAATCATTTATAAGTCCAAAATTATGTATGACCTCCTTTTTGGGCATTTGGCCTAAACCTTGTCTATAGGCTTACTTGCACTTTTGAGCTCAAAATTACTTTTGATGGATTTATTTGCCTCCTAGTAGCTAAAACACATCCATTTTGACCTATTAGGAATGTTTCAATTCAGTATAAAGAACATTTTGATCCAAAAGTGAAAGTGACCTCTTGGTTGAACTCTAGGCATAACCTTGCCTCATGGGCCTGTCTCCAACTCTTGATGGTTTGGTCCCCTCTATTGGTATCTTTTCATTTTCTCTTGGTTTATAATATTTTCCTAGGATTCCATAAATTTTAAAAACCATTTTATATTATATTTTTAGCTTCTAGTTTTCTTCTTTTACCCAATCTACCAAAATGTAGGGTTTGTGCTTGGGGAAAGTGCCCTCTATCTGAGACAAAAGAGAGGGCACTTCCCATATTTTTCCAAACAAAATAGGTACTAGAGAGGATTCCTAAAGTGGTAAGGATTCAATATACAACATTTAAACTCTTAATTGGGTCATTTGGCCCCATAAACACCTCAAAATCTAAGGACTATGGGCAAGTTTTCAAGACAATATACTATGTTTGGATTTTGAAAGGTTCTTTTCTCTAATTATTCTCCATCATCATAGTGTCACTAGGTTTTTATTATTTTTATTAATATGCCTTAACCTCCATTCATACTCCAAACCCTCATAAGAATTTCACACATCTTGATTTAGTCAATATTAAATACAACCTATTAGTTGTATCCCTATTTTAGAGGTCACTCAAAGGTGTGTGTATATGGATTAGGCCTCAAAACAGGGTCTAAACATCCCCTTGAGTCTCTTTTAATCATTTAATACCTATTTTTATTCATACTTATGTAATATAAGTACCAAAATCTTACTCTCTTAGTTGACTATTTGTTTGACTACATTTTAGCTTTGGAAAAGGGACACCTCTAGCTTATTTACATGGGTGAGGCACAAGATAATGATTAAAACCTATTGATAGTTCCATTTAGTCACATCTCAATTGATTCGATCCATTGGATAATTTTTTGAGCTTAGACCATCACCTTGGACTTTATTGTAACTGACTATTTTGTCTCTATCAACTGTAATGGCTATGGGTGCTCTTTTTGCTTTGGAACAAAAATCAACTTTAGGTTTAAAGTGTGTTTTAGATTGAGAAAGCATCTAAAAAACTCCTCTAAGTTTAATTTAACCATATTTACCCTATTTTTATCATTTTTTTTCACTTTGTCTCTGTAAAACCTTAGCAAAGATAGTCCCTTTTTTATTACTATTTCTCACAATCACCTAAGGTGGTTGTAGGTGAGTTTGTATAGTTTAGGTTTGAAAATAATATACAAGACTTTATTGGGAGTTCTTATGTCCCTTTTAAATCATATAAATCATCTCTCACCAATCTTATATCCTTGTAGCACCAAGAATACCCTATTCCTAACTCACTACCTTTATACCCTACTTACCTGACCTTTAGGTGACCATTAGCTCATTCAACCTAGTCATGATACATCTAGGAAATATATTGAACATAATCAAGGTCAAAATGTACCTTATTATGTTTTTATTCAACTTAGATGTCCTCAAACAAAACCAAACCATCATGTTTAGGTTTCTATCTGTTTACAATTATAGTTGAGTGTTTAGTGGTTTTTATAGACTGTGTCTACACAAGAGTGTCTAAGACATACTATATACAACTATTTATAATGATATTTTAAATATTTTTAATCCTTATTACCTAATAAATACCAATCCAAGTTTAAGGTATATGCCATACATGATATTTTGGTGAGTAAGGTCAATTATGGTCCCAACTATGCAGATATTACTACCTAGGTTTAGTGCCTTTGTAGGCAACTTTAGGTATTTAAAAGTACACCATAAACTTCTACTTTTTATTCAAAACTTTTAATAACTCTTATTCATGATATATGATACAAATCCCACATACATATATTCTTCAAACCTTTACATGGGTGGTTAACTCTCTATCAGGCTACCTGTAAGTGCAAACATGGGATGTATGTAGGCAGTGTTTTCATGCATGAATAATGTGAATTTATTTTACCTTAAATTAAATATAGGTTCCTCAAATATTTAAAAATTAATTCCACAAATTTAAATATCTTATAACATCTCAACACTCCTTTTCAACATAATTTATTCAATTAGGCACTTGTAGGTGACCATCCAAAAGGGTCAGATTGTATGTAAGTGTTATATATGATTGTGATAGCCTTATACAAAATATTTGAAGGTTATTTGTTGTTTATTCATGATATATAAAAAATTTAAACATCTATATAAATTAAAAACACTTTGATGAACATACTAAACAAGATTTGTACACATGATTCAACATGGATGTAGATGAAAATGGGTAAGGAGTTGACTGTATAGTGTACATGGCTAAAACTAATGGAATGTTACTTTATATATGATATTGAGATGATAATGGAAATAATATATAACTAATAACATGAAAAATTACTCATCACAACCCCTTGAAACCATGGTCAAAACCTAAAGATCTTAGAAATGGTGCAAGAGTTCTTATAACACAGAATGGTGTATCCTCTTGTAATCTGAGCTAATTAGATCATTTAAACACATTTAAAATTTAAAAAAATAATTTTATACATGATTAAACATAGTAAACATCATTTTTAACCAATATAAATAATTGGATTGAATGGAGCTGCTCAAACCAAGGTAAAACCCATGGGGTGCATATATTAGAAGGTAGATTTGGAAGGCCAATTTCATGAGGATGGTTCATGAAGAAAAATCCACAATTTTTCAAAATAATTATATTTAAATGAATTTATCAGTGTATAAAACAACCTACCATAATATTTTTCCCTAAAACTTCCTGAGCTATTTGTACCAAGCAAAAATTTGGAGGTCGCTTCTACTTGCCAAGAGAGATGAAAAGGGAGTTGAATAGTTTTGAGAATGAAATTACACTTAAAAATTTAAAAAATCATATAATTGAGAATGGGTAATCTGAATAGGCACTTACTTACCATTTACCATTTGTCACACTTCCCAAGGAGATCATAAAAGTGTTTCTTTTCCTTCAATAAAATTGCCTTTTCTTCTGCATAGCTTGACATATTTTAGTTTTGTTAGTTAATTAAGAATTATATGGATACATGTTTCATTAAATCATATTTTTTAACCTTCACATTTCCCAAAAAACTTGTATAAAGCATTAAATCCACCTTTTTGACCCTTAAAATGAATTAAAAAAACATGTTGGCTAATGAAATTTATGACTAAGGATAATATATCATTGAATAAGATAAAATGGTATCTGAAACACCTCAAGACAATATATTATGCCCCTAAAATGTCTATAAAACCATGTTTTTACCTCGGGGTACCCCAATTTGACCTAAAAGTCAAATTTGGTCAACATATTTGTGACTCATTTGGGTAGTATGCCTACTATACTGTCTAGACCAGTAGATTTATCAGTCAATTAGGCTTAGGAGTAATCTAAAATCTAAGGAAAATAAGGATAACCTTGACTATTGACCATAAATTTGACCAAAAAAAGATAAATAATGACTACCTCAACCACACAAAGCAAAGGACACACACAATAAAGAGAGCAAACACACATGTACTCAAATCACTTAGGGGAATAAAAAAAACAACTATTATGTAAAAATAAAAACTAAGCATACCTCCCTCCTAAATAAAAGGTAAATATTGAGACTCTTATTGTTTCATGACATGAATGATTGAATGAGGCATATATCCTTTTATTCTTTAGCTTTGATGCCTTCAACTTTTTCACAATGTTTACCAACCTCATTGGCATGATGTTCAATGAGAACCAAGCAGTGCCAAACAAGTTGACCAAGGAAATGAAATCATATTTCATCCAAATAGCCTCAACTTTTTCATGTGGATCCTTTATTATATATTCAAATGGTGATTCAACAAGGCATATATTCTCATCTTCCATAGTGCTCTCAACAAGATTGGGCTTCCACTCAGCTACAAGCTATCCTAACTCATCAAGGAGATTGGTAAATTCTTCCTAATCTTGGTCATTTTCCTCCATGGAAGGCTCTTAATTCATGTTTTCATACACTTGGCCTTTAACTTGGCAAAGCTCTTCCAGTTCTTGAAATAACTCCATTTATAGATACCAATCATCCTTGTCCTCTTTACCATCTAGTACCACTACCTCTTCAATCTTGAAATGATCATTCAAAACCTCATGACCAGACATAAAGTCTTCTTCATGTATATCTTTCTTCAAATATTGGCCACATTCCTCATGGATACACATCCCCTCAAATATGAAGGCAAAAACTTGATAATTATCCTTTTGTTTACAAAGGGGAGTCCCTCTGGTAATCTCTTCCTCATAATCATTCATGGGGTCTTCTTGATCAGCCATGAATTGAGATTGCTCTTCTTAACTTGCTTATATCAAGATAGGTTCTTCTTCCAAGATTTATTCTTTGACACAAGGAAGGCATTTTTCATTATCAACAAAACAAGGAAATTCAACACAAGAACTCACCTCTTTTTATCACTTTGGACCTTTTGAGGGCTTTAAAATTACACCTCATCTATCATAATCTAATCTTGTTTGTTAAGGGTTGAAAGGTCTTCCATCTCATTCATGTTGATGCCAAGATTAGGCATCTTGAAATTTGGTGACCTAGCCCAATAAGGCTACCAAGGAGTTGCATTTTATTCAAGTGAGAGTTATAGATTTTTCTCAACTAGCTTCTCTTCTTTTTGTTCCCACACCAAATGTCCATCAAGGAAAAGGGTGATGGGATGAGGATTAGAGGAAGTATTTGGTGGAGGTTATATTGGGTGTGTTTAGGCATAAATTCTTCTTTCTTTCCCCATGACTCCACTATCTTACTACAAATTAGGATGTTAGGATTATAAGTCTTTTATTGAGGAAGGGTGGGAGGGTTTTGTATAGGATCAAGCTCCTTCTCAAATTCAAACTCTTTGTCAAGACTTTTCTCCTATTTCTTTCCCCATGACTCTACTAAACTATTCCAGCTTAGGATGTTAGGATTAGAGGTCTCTTTTTGAGGTGGTGGGGATTCAATATGAGAGGGAAATGAGGTCTTAAACTCCACTTCCTTTGCTTCCAACATGGACTATTGCATATGAATATTTACCAACTCAATCTGCCTATCAATATTAGCTTCAAACACAAGATTTCTCCTTTCAACTCTCTCTTCTAATTGATTGGGAAAAGGATGACTTTGATAGGCTTCATTTGGCTCATGATTAGGGGCCATATATGGCTGGTAAGACACTTTGGAGAGAGGATATGAAGGCTGATAGATATGGTAAGGTTACTTTTCATGAAATCCTGGCCTATCCTCTAGGGAATAAACTAGACCATTCACATCAAGTATCTCACTTGTGAACCTTTACCAATTGGTTCTCTCAATAGGTACCCACTCTCTTTTTATCTACTCTAATTCTTCTCTCACCCTATGAATAATATTATTAGGAATATATAAACCACATCCCCTTTGAGTATCAAGATCCAACATATACCTTTCATATCCCAAGAATGTCTTCTTGAAGGTGGAAATGGGTTGGCTTAAGGAGTGGCTAAGTTGACTAGGAGCAAGACATGGAGAAGGATTATTTTAAGACTAATATACTTCATGCATGGGCTGAAAATGATGATATTGGAATTGATGAAAGTTATATTGAGGATGGTATGGATCATGACAAGGTTAACCAAGGACTTGTTCATATTGATAGGGAATGGCACAAGCTTGCAATGTCTCACCAACTTGTAGAGATCAAAACTAAACACCAAAGTCAGCCATGAAGCTTCATTGAAAATAAGAAAACAAAGAAAAACATTGATAAAAATATTCAAAGGATAACCTAGGATGCTTTACCAAATGATATATATTTAGATTCACCATTGATGCTTGAATAAATTCTTATAAAGACTGATTGTTGAGAGACAACACAAAAAATATTTCAACTTCTTGGACCAAGATTCCTACTAGTCATGCCAAAATTTGTTGTCACTTGGATTTACACCTTTTGAGTAGATGGAAAATATCTCCTCATCTAAGTGGCACAATGAAAACACCTATAGTCTTGTGGATAGCCTAAGAATGAAGTTAATCTCTAGATAGGGGTATCTCCTTTGATGCACCACTTTGGATTGCAAATACACTTAACTTGGGGGTTAAAAAGGGAGAGGGATAATTGAAAGAAAAATAATCTAAGGGAGGATATAAACCAAATAATATGATGACATCCAACCATATGCATGTTACAGTTGAAATCAAAGGACAAACTAAACATACACTTCTCTAATACTCATCTTCTCACATCAATGTTACATTGTGAGTTTATGGATGAATGTGAAAATCTAGGAGGACTAGACAAGAGGAATATGAGGGAACTAATGAATAGGTGAACTCACTAAATCTTAAACATTTCTGAGAACACTTCACATGCCCTACAATAAGAAACTTTCCAACTACAAATAAATGATAGAATGAAATAACATGCTAAGGAATCCATAGTCTTCACTTATGCAAAATAAAAAATTCCAAATGATCACACTAATAATAGTCATGTATGAGGTAAACATCAATAATCTTATTGATCAAAAGGTATACATTTGAGTAGGGCTTCATTATACTCAGGTGGAGCATAGAATATAATGGCCAAAATGTCTAGTTCTTATAGAACTTGAGAGAGAGGAGAAGAAAGAAGTCCAAGGGTCAAAAGGATACTTGTCAAGATGATCCAAGTAGTTTATTATGCATGATAAGAGGATCCACTAATTACAAATGTCATTTTATGTATCAAACTCTTGCAAAGTGGCATAAAACTCCTTCTCTTGGATTAAAATAATTGCCTTCATGATTAACCTTATTTAAACACCTTATAATTGATTGGGACTAGGTATGATGATTAATATGAAGTATAAGGAAATTATTAATGCCTCTCCATTCATTTTTTAGGCCTGGTCACCTAGAATCACCTAGAAATGAGCAATCATCATTTGTAGTCTAGAAAAATCTTTCCTCATGCACCTTGCACACTTGGCTTCCAAATTGGCATCGGTTACTCATGAAAATATGTGGGAGGGAGTGTATGACACATGTAAAGACCCTCAATTTTCTTATAAGAATCAGGGACACCTTAAAATGAGCTCACTTGAAGTTTTCCACCCTTCTCACTAGCTTGTCGAATAAGCCTATTTTAACTAGATGAAATGATAGCTATTGTTTGAACCCTTAAGATTTTTTTAAATAATGAAATTAATATGGGGAGTTAATAAAACTCTATATTTTACCCCTAATTTTGGTTTCAAGTTTAAAGTCCTCCTATGGCTTGCATAACAAAAAACATGGTAAACAATAGCCTATTTTTCAACCCATCCATACAAGTTTGTAAAAATAATTAGAATATGAGGGATATTGAGTGAGTAATATGCAAGGTTTAATAGGTTTCATGATAAAAATATGCCATTACATCATCTTTCTAGCTCCATTTCCATCATCAGGGATTTTCAAGGGTTTTAGTCTTGTTTACCCTCTTAAGCATCATTCATAAAAGTCTAACATCCAAGTTGCCAACCAATTCCATAAAATCATTTTTCAAGACCCTCCTTAACATCCCTAAACCTATAAGATTACAATAAAAGGCATCATGAAATATATTAGTGTTGAAATTTGATGTATCGACCTCTTTTTCCTCTTTCTTAAAAATCTAAGTGGGCTTTAAGCCAAAAATGGCTTTCTTAGGGCTTTTCCTACAGGTTAGAAGCTTTAATACACATTTAGTGACCTCAATAATGTTTTATAGTATTTTTCAAAGCATGTATAAGTCCAAAAGTATGGATGATCTCCTCTTTGGGCATTAAGCCTAATCCTTTCCTAGTAGGCTTACTTGCACTCTTGAGCTTAGAATGACTTCTAATGGATTTATTTTCCTCCTAGTAGTTAAAAAACATCTATAGTGACATATTATAAATTTTCAAATTAAATATAAATCACATTTGGATCCAAAAGTGAAAGTGACCTACTGGTTGAACTCTAGGCATAACCATGCCTCATGAGCCTATCTACAACTCTTGATGGTTTAGTCCCCTATAATGGTACCTTTTCCTTTTTTATTTGTTTATAAGATTTTCATAGGATTCCCTCATAATTCTAAGCCATTTTATGTTAGGTTGTGGAGCTAAAAGCTTCATTGATGCAAACAAGGGAGGAGGTTGCTGAGTGTCACAGACACTAGCGTTGGTTAGGCCAATCGACGTCTACAAGGTGCAAACAGAAGAGCAACCGATGTCGATCATTAGTCGGCTGACGTCAGTCACCTCTAAGTAGACAACGACCAATGTCGGTCGCCTGTGTAGTTTAGACTATGAGTTTCACGGATAGTTAGTTAATGAACCAGGTGTTTACATGTTGAGGGCTAATTATAGTCTCAAGCTGCGGATCTAATTATTATAATTAGATGTCTAATTATTATAATTAGATGTCTAATTATTATTTGCATGAGATATATATAATAGACTCATGGGCTGTATTGTAAAGTGTGCTAGAGAGTAAGAGAGAAAAATTTAGCTCCTTCAGAATGAAGAGAGCATGGTGTGTTCCTCTTAGTGCCACAGTGCCAAGTGTGGGTGCTAGTTTGGAGAATCAGAAGGGTTCTTCATGTATGTATGATCTCAGTCAGTAGGTGTGTAAGGCCAAGTTAGGAGATCTGCATGGTAAGTAAGATCATTGATCTGCAAGTGTATGTGTGTGCATGGTCTAGGTTTATAGGTGTGCAAAACCAGATTGATTTGCAGGTGGCAGCAGGATCAAGGTGACAACAACACAATAGGTAGTAAGATCAGGTAGAATCTACTTGGAGTACAGTGTGTACTCAAATAGAGAGTAAAGAGGAAGGCAAGGTAAATCCTTCCAAAGTAAGATCATTTGAGTTGCAGGTTGTTGCAAGTTCATGGGAGATCTACTTGGAGTTTGTTGTGTACTCAGTTGAGTATGTGTATATACTCGGTGTACTGGCAGTAGTGGATACTAACTAGTGGTACTAGCAGTAGTGGATACTGACTGGTTAGAGGTGAACACCAACTCTATATTTGAGTTGTGTGTTGGGACTGTGATTGAGAGAGTGAGCTCTTGAAGAGATTTACTATTTATGCCCTAGAGGTGTGGGAGCCCTAGAGGTGTGTAAAGGAGAAGACTGTGGCATCTTCTTTGTTGTATTTCTTTCTGGAAGAGTATTAATACAATTGGGTATTGTCTCTCATATTCTGTGTTATTTTTGAATTCTAATTACTTGTGTATTTTGGTTAATTTCTGCATGTTTAGTTGCTTGGTAATCAATTGTGTGCTTCCATAGTTCCCAACAAAGTGGTATCAGAGCTAAGGTTGCAGGGAGTAGGTTTTGTGTTTGATTACAGGTCACTCTCAGGGGTTTTTGATTGAGTGAGAGTAGAGCAATGGTGGAAGAAAGTAAGCTAAGAATGGAGGAACTAAAAAGCATGAATGGTCAATTACGGTGTTATGGAAAGAAAGAGTAGGTAAAGAAAAATTATTGGTTGGTAGAAGATCAGCATGAAGGAATTGAAGAAGTAGATGTTGAAGGTGTTGTTGCATAGGATGCTTTGGGATGTTCCTTGGATAAACTAGAATCTTGTCTCACAGATTCTGTTGCCTCTTTCCATGCAGCCCGAAATAGAGTATTTTTCCATGTTAAGGTCTTTGGAGACTTTTGAAAGATTTATTTAGGGGTTGGTGTGCCTTGTTAAAGTATTGACAAAGGGGAAGTGAAGCTGAAATTGCAGGCGACCAACACATGGGTGTTGAAGGAGGTCATGCAGGTCCCAGTTCTGAAGATAAGGCTAATTTCTTCATGGAAGTTGAGTGATGAGAGATGCATAAAAACTCTCACTGTGGTTGCACTTGAATTAGCTGGTGGTAAGAAAGCAGGTACTCTTTATCTACTTGCTTATATTACTGATTCTTCTTCTATTGCAGAGACATGGCTTTTTAGGCTTGGTCACATGAGCAAGAAGGAGATGCATGTTCTTAAGAGGAAGTCAGATGTGTTTGATAGACTTAAGAACTAGAAAGCCTTGGTGTTTATGGAGGAGATGATGGATAGAGATCAGTGGATGGGACTGAGTAACTCTGAGCAGAGTAGTTTGGACAAGGTTTTGATTCAAAGAGAGCTCGTAGGTAAAAAGTCATCACTCATAGGTGAACACAGGTACCGGCATCGGTCAGGAGGAACTGGCATCGAACAGACAAGTGCCGATGTTGGTCATGTGCAGACCAGAGATGGTGGTGTCAGGTAGGGTAAGACTGATGTTGATCAAAAGGACCAACATTCGCAATAGGTAAGACTGATGTCGGTCAGGAGGATCGATGTTGGTGATAGGAGATACTGACATTAGTTAGGGTTGGTAGTCAGGATAGGCACATGGAACTGACGTTGGTCAGATGCAGACTATGTGGTGACTGAGGTCGGTCACTGTAACAAATTTTGGGTGGACAACAAGCTGTCAAGGAGTCTCAAATGCCCATATGGAGGACTAAAAGGGTAAGTAAGCCTCAAATTCATTGTTCCTCTTCTTTATACTCGTTGCTCACTACAGAGCAGGAAGGATCTAGGAAACAGTGGGAGCATGGCATGATGAGATTGCAAAACCAAATGGGAGATTTGGTAGGGTTGCCAGCTGGAAGAAAGCATTAAAAGATGAATGGATACCTTAGTTAAAGAATAGAGAGAATGGATATGTAAGATGGAAGGCTAGGTCATATGGTCTTGAGGAAGCTGTAGGACAGTGGTACAGGTTTGACAGGTGGATGACAAAGCATGGCTTTAGTCAATGTCATTGTAACTACTGTGGTTACTTTACCAGGTGGGTGATGATTGCAACATCATCTTGTTACTGTATGTTGTGTGTTTGCTTGTATGCATGGTTACACATAAAGGGTTTTTTTGAGCTAAAGGTAAAGTTAGTTTAGAGGTATGTCATGAGGAATTTGGAGCAACAAAATTCTTTGGCATAAGTGTGTTCTAGAGACATGGAGATCATAGGTTGATTTTGTCTTTGGATGATTGTGTGAAGCCGGTTAGCATGCCGATGGGTTGGATAGTTCTATGAATAGTGTCCTAATTCACATGATGAGGTTAAGTATATGCGTACTAGACTTGGGTTGCCCACATAGTGGGAACTATCAGAAAGTTTGGATCCAATCCAGGAAAGAAGCACTGGAGGGCAGTTCAATGGATTCTCAGGTATTTGAGAGGGACCAGTAGCAGGTACACATGCTATGCAGGGTCAAGTTCTTTTCTACATGAGTTTGTAGATGTGAATGCGGCAGGTTACTTGGATGATAGGAGGTGCACCACAGGTGTTGTGGTGGTTGGTCTTCAAGGTTGAGCTTAAAGAGGGATATAAGCTAGGAAATAGATTAGACAGGGTATAGGTACAGGTATAGTGCGACTGTTTATCTCCAAGTGGGAGATTGTTAGGTTATGGATCTAAAAGCTTCACTGATGCAAATAAGGGAGGAGGCTACTGAGTGTCATAGAAACCAGCGTCAATCAAGCCAACTGATGTCAGCAAGGTACAGATAAAAGAGCAACCTATGTCGGTCATTGGTCGGCTAACATTGATCACCTCCAGGTAGACAGTGACCGACGTCAGTCACCTATGCAGTTCAAAACTATGAGTTTCACAGACACTTAGTTAACAAACTGGGTGTTTGCATGTTGAGGGCTAATTAAAGTCTCAAGCTATGGATCTAATTATTGTAATTGGATGTCTAATTATTGTTTGCATGAGATCTATATAATAGACTCATGGGATGTATTGTAAAGTGTGCTAGAGAGTAAGAGAGCAAAATTTAGCTCCTTCAAAGTGAAGAGAGCATGGTGTGTTCCTCCTAGTGCCACAGTGCCAAGTATGGGTGCTGGTTTGGAGAATCAGAAGGGTTCTTCATGTATGTATGATCTCGATCAACAGGTGTACAAGGCTAGGTTAGGAGATCTGCATGGTAAGTAAGATCATTGATCTGTAGGTGTATATGTGTGCATGGTCTAGGTTTGTAGGTGTACAGAACCAGATTGATCTACAGGTGGCAGCAGGATCAAGGTGATAACAACAGAATAGGTAGCAAGATCAGGTAGAATCTACTTGGAGTACAGTGTGTACTCAGATAGAGAGCAAAGAGGAAGGCAAGGTAGATCCTTCCAAAGTAAGATCATTTGAGTTGTAAGTTGTTGCAAGTTCATGGGAGATTTACTTGGAGTGCATTGTGTACTCAGTTGAGTATGTGTATATACTCGGTGTACTGGTAGTAGTGGATACTGACTAGTGGTACTGGCAGTAGTGGATACTAACTGGATGGAGGTGAACACCAACTCTGTGTTTGAGTTGTGTGTTGGGACCATGATTGAGAGAGTGAGCTCTTGAAGAGATTTACTGTTTATGCCCTAGAGGTGTGGGAGCCCTAGAGGTGTGTAAGGAACAAGATTGTGGCATCTTCTTTGTTGTATTTCTTTCTAGAGGAGTATTAATACAATTGGGTATTGTCTCTCATATTCTGTGTTATTTTTGAATTCTAGTTACTTGTGCATTCTGGTTAATTTTTTCATGTTTAGTTGCTTGGTAATCAATTGTGTGCTTCCATAATTCCCAACATTTTAGAGGATTGTTTTAGCTTCTAGTTTACTTATTTCACCCAATCTACCAAAATGCAAGGTTTGTGCATGGGGAAAGTACCCTCTCTTTGAGATAAAATAGATGGAACTTCCCATATTTTTACAAAAAAAATAAGTACTGGATAGTCTTACTGAAGGGGTAATGATTCCATGTACAAAATTTAAACTCTTAACTTGGTCATTGGACCCTCTAAAGGCCTCAAAATCTAAGTTAGACTAGTCAAGCAAGGACTGTGGGTAGGGTTTGAAGACAATGGACTATGTTTGGCCTTTGAAAGGTTATTTTTTATTCTTATTATCAATCATGATGATGCCACTAGGTTTTTATTATTTTTATTAATATGACTTAACCTCCATTCATACTCCAAACCCTCATAAGGCTCTCACACATCTTGATTTAGTCAATACTGAGTGTAACCTATTAGTTGTATCCCTATTTTAGAGGTCACTCAAAGGTGTGTGTATATGGATTAGGCCTGATAACAGGGTCTAAAAATCCCCTTGAGTCTATTTTAATCATTTAATACCTATTTTTATTAATACTTATGCAATATAAGTACCAAAATCTTACTCTCTTAGTTGACTATCTGTTTGACTATATTTTAGCTTTAGAGAAGGGGCACCTGTAGCTTTTTTGGATGGGTGAGGAACAAGAAAATTCTTAAAACATTAGTCACCTATTATCTTATTGGACCCATTATATGCTTTTTTGAGCTTAGACCATCACTTTCGACTGTAGCCTAACTCACTATTTTGTCTCAGTCAATTGTAATGGCTATAGGTGCCCCTTTTGCCTTGGAAGGGAAATTAATTATAGGTTTCTTATCTTTAAAAATAATCTACCAACCTCCTCTAAGTGTAAATTTAACCATAGTGTCCATATTTGTATCATTTTTTCACTTTGTCTATGTCAAACCTCATCAAACACAGTCCCTTTTTGCATAATATTTCTCATAGCCACCTAAGGTGGTTGTAGGTGAATTTGTATAGTTTAGGTTTTAAAAAAATATACAATAATTTCTTGGGTTTTATCATTTCCATTTTCAATCATATAAATCATCTCTCACCAATATTATGTCCTTCTAGCACCAAAATACCCTAATATTAACTCACTGCCTCTATACCCGACTTACCTAACCTGTGAGTGACCATTAGCTCATTCAATCTAGTCATGATGCATTTAGGACCTCTCTTTTACCTCATCAAGGTCATAATTTACCTTATTATCTTTGTATTCCACTTATATTTACTCTAACAAAACAAAACCATCATGTCTATGTCTTTGTCTATTTGAAGTTGTAGCTGAGTGTTTAGTGGCTTGTACGGACTGTGTGTGCAAATGACGGTCTAGGAAATAGTATATCCAAATTTTTATGATGATATATTGAAGATTTTGAATCCTTATTACCTCATAAATACCAATACAACTCTAATATATATGACTTATATAATCTTATAGGGAGTAAGGTCAGTTAAGGTCCCAACTATGTAGATATTACTACCTAGGTTTATTGCCTTTGTATGCAACTTTAGGTCTTCAAAATTACACCCTAAAATTTTCCTTTACATTCCACACTTTTAATAAATATTATTCATTATAGAGGATAAAAATACCACCTACCTATATGATTCAAACCTTTAAATGGGTGCTTAACTTTCTATCATTCTGCTTGTAGGTGCAAGCATGGGATGTATGCAGGTAGTGTTTTCAAGCATGAACAATGTGATTTTATTTGACCTTAAATAAAATACAAATCCATAGAAAGTTTCTAAATTAATTCCACAAATTCAAATACCTTAACATATCTCAACACTCCTTTTCAACATAATTGGTTCAATTAGGCACATATAGGTGACCATGCAAAAAGGGTAGATTGTATGTAAGTGTTATATATGACTATGATAGCCTTATACAACCTTTTTAAAGGTTAATACTTGTTCATTCCTACTTTAAAAAACATTTAAACACACACACACACACACAAAAACACACACACACACACACACACACACACACACACACACACACACACACACACACACACACACCTCAAAAACACTTTTATGAACATACTAAACAAGATATGTACATGTGATTCAACATGGATGTAGAAGAAAAATGTGTAAGGAGTTGATTATATAGTGTACATGGTTACAACTCATGGAATTTTACTTTAGAGATGATATTTATATGACAATGGAAATAATATATAATTTATAACATGAACAAGTATTCATCATAACCCCTTGAAACCATGGTCAAAACATGAAGATCTTGAAAATGGTGAAGACTGCCTATAACTTAGAATGGTGTGTCTTCTTGAAATCTAAGCTACTTGGATCATTTAAACACATTTAAAATTAAAACAAATAATTTTATACATTATTAAACATATTAAACATAATTTTTAACCAATATTATTAAGTGGATTGTATGGAGCTACTCAAACTGAGGTGAAACCCATGGGGTGCATAGATTAGAAGGCAAATTTGGAAGGTCAAATTCATGAGGATTGTTATTGAAGAGCATGCCATAATTTTTAAAAATAATTATATTTAAATTAATGTATCTAAGTTTAAAACAACCTCCA